>CM033752.1:43021675-43308457 GCA_019671005.1 Hibiscus mutabilis | reverse complement strand
TTACATTACCATCATCTGTATCCATAGGAGATGCTGGAGCCCTATTAACTGTAGATAGTAATTGACTGGTAGCATCAAAAGTTGTCAAAACTGATTTAACAACTCCACGACCATATAAGCAATTTAGCATTATTGCATTGCAGGAATCAGGCCTGTCCAGAAGAATGCTATCAATGAAATCAATAACCTTACCTAAGTAGCGACACTTCGGCGATATGAATGCTTCCGAGCTTGAAGATTTAATATGACCTCCAAAGTTCAAGTGATCCAATGCAATAGAGGCAAAACTAGAAGCAACAGATTTTGATGCAGGGGAAGCATTAATCATATCATCCCGACGACGTGAAGGAAGTAACATCACTTTTCCCATCTCTTGAAACAAAAAGGTAATGTGGAAAGAAAGTGACCTCAACATGTCACAGCAAGAAGTGCGATAGGACCTCTGCTTGTCATATTCTTTGTTATTGATAGATCCAGAAGCATCAGATGAAGTAGAATGATTAGCTCCAAAATGCATGTTCGAGCCATCAATACCCAATCTCTGTTGAAAGCCAGTAGCACGGTCAAGGTCACGATAAAGGTTTATGAGGTCGAAGAACTGGGATTCAATGCTCCATCCTGGTGTCCTCCTCCTTAATAATGGATCAAGGAAATGTCTGAAGGAATTCATCCTTTGCTGTTCATTATTATTAGCACTAAAACCCCGTTGTGACTCGGACTCCAAAGAACTAGTACTCACACCGTCATCCTCAATTTCAACCTTGGCATCTTCAAGGAGAGAAAGCTGCCACAAAATTTCACGATGGACGCAACCAATATCTTCAAGAACATCCTTGCTGCCATTTCCAAGTTCTGCAAGCAACGCACTAACCCAGCAATTATCTTTGGAAGCGGCAAGAAATAGAAGGAATTCAACAAGGAAAAGAGGAGAAAAGACTCCATCGTCAGGCATTACCCTAGGATCCAGTAAAGAGGATCCTGAAGCCGCAACAAATCCAATCAAAGCTTTCTTTAAATGTTCCCCAAGAGAAGAACAGAATGCACGTGCAAGAGGAGCAGAATGATGCTGAGTGAACCCTTTAAAAACCATGGTGCTATGTATAGCAAATGACATCCCCTCTGACGACTGTACTATACTGGGCCTTAAAATAAGCTTCAGTAAAGCCTCAATACCAGATTTCTCCACAAACAGGCGACATGTTTCAGAATTCTCCGTCCTATGAAGCAAAACCATCAGATGCAAGATGCTCAATTGGAGAAACTGCTCATCACTGACTCCTTCAGTTGCAGATTCCAGTGCACCAACCAAACAACAATGCTCTTCATTTCCTTTGTCTTCAGAATCAGTTTCCATTGCAGCGCTCCCATTAACTTTTTCCACAAATAATGGCCCAGGACAGGCACTGTTGTCTCCGAAGGAAGCAATTTTATTCACAATTTCAATTATTATATCAACTCCACTGCTTCTCAATGAAGATACATGGCGCAAAAGCTCTTCAACCGCACTAGCCAAAGGAACAATTGCTTCATTCATTGCTAGCACATACTTCTTGCTGGTGAAGATCTCAACCAAAAACTGCAATGCTGAGGTTTCTTTCACTGCCTCCAAGCCTTTGGCATCAAGACAAATGGCACTAAGGCCATTTGGAACACATGTTATTGCCTTTGAAGATGGAAGTACCCCAGATAACACTGAAGATAAAAAGGCATCGGGAAGACCCAGTTCAAGAAGTGCAGCAAGACATGTGGGATCTTTATGGATAATTTCACTCATGACAGTCACTGCAGAATAGTAAATATCTCCTCCAAATTTATTAGCATTGCCATATATGAGTGACAACGTCCCAGGCAGAGAACTGTCATGTGGGTTCTGCACTCTGGTGGAGTTTGAAGGGGCATACGTAGCAGAACCAAGAACCTTCAAAAGCACTTCAATAAGCCTCTTTTGGGAATACAACTGGTCATCACTATATCTTGAACATTCACCAATGACCACTGAATTATCATTTCCACCAGACAAGCCGATAACTCTATGAACTTCTATCTGTAGCCTCTGAGACAAAAGCTCCACTCCACCCAGTTCTCTAAGCAATGACACAGCTGAACTACTGCAATCCATGAGCTTTTGTAGAGCTTTTACAGCCAAATAGACAAGATGCATATGATTTGGGTCAGAATCCTCCAAAAGAGGTCAAAAGGTTGGAACCATTCCTGACCCTCTAATATTACTCCCTGATGTAGAGGATGACACAATATGAAGCAGATAGAACTGAAGAAGAGCCTCGATAAAAGCAAGGGATGATGGATCACTACAACCTTTCAGTGACAAAACTGCCTTCTGGAGCACATTTAGGAGAATCGTCCGATTTCCTACAGTAGAACTAATACTTGATCCGCTCAAAATTCGTGCCCGGTCATGAGATGTTGAATATGCAGCTAATTGAGCTCCTAATGCGAGCATCGCAAGAGTTCTAATAGTTCCAGGAATAGTTTATTCTGACCGCACAATCCTTATCAATTCATTTGTATACTCCGGTTCATTTGCAAAAAATGATGTCAGCTCATCATTAGCATCATTAGACTGAATAAGCACAATAAATGCAAGAAGGCAAATCCTACTATACAGCCTGCATATCCTGGGTGACCGAAAGGCATGTGCATATCTAATTCTTGTTAGCAATGAAAATCGAAGCTCAGTGGGCACATTGTACTGCTCGATACATTGCTTCATTATCAACAGATCCTCCTCCCCCTGCAAATGTAGATCTGGCATGTGAATGACTCTACTGCCTTTTTCAGTACCTTGAGTATTGGCCCCATGCAATTCAAAATAAAGGCTAGAACCAATTCGGTGTTGAGACTTGCCATGGTCATTTTCCATGTCAGATGGAAATAAACTAAGCCCTTCCTCATTTGTTCTCTCATTTGCCAAAACACACGAATACAGACCCAATCCCTCCTCCTTGCTCCCCCATCCCTGGGCAAGAGAAAGCAGATAGTTGTTTACTGAGACACATCCAATCAGCTTACCACTCCCATGGACCTTTGATGGGTTTATTTTAACAAGAGCAGAAAGAGTCTCCAGTGTAGCTAAAAGAATTTCAGGATCAGTGGATGAAAGTAGGAACTTGAAATGCTGAAAGGAAAATGCGAGAGTTGTATTAGGTAAAACAATATAGGAGAGCCACATAGTTAACAAGTCAGTAGGACCTAAACATGTTTGCAAGTCACCGTAGTTAAAACAATTCCTCACTTCATCTCAACATACCTCCAAACCATCAAATGAACTTTTGTTGTGGCAATTCTCCAATATTGTTCGCATAACTCTTAGTATTTGAAGAACTGCAAGCTTTGGAAATGGACTATCATCTTCTAGAATTTTATCTGATAGGAGGAGATCATTCCTACAAGACACATAAGTCTTGAAATAATTATCAAAATGAAGAAATAGTGGCCTCCAATGATGAAAATTCCCCTGGATTAGAAAGCAAAGAGTGAGTGAAAACACCAAAAAAAGAGGCAAGCAAGAGAAATTAGTAGTACAAAATCACCTTACTATACTCCCATCGGAAGCCTGAAAGAGGTATTGCTATATCCAGTAAAGGGCTCTGAATCACTTTAACAATAAATGCTTTAATTTGAGGAGGCTGCAAGTGACAACGCAAGTTAGATTTATTTCCCAGAAAAAAGGAATGGAAATGATTAGTAAAAAAACATAGAAAGAATTTTTTTGGACAATTCAGGCAAGCTCATGGAATCCAGTATACATTTCATTCAAGCAAGTACATGAAAATCATTAAATATACATCAACACATATGAATAAGTTCCCTAAAGCATATTTGTGGATTTATGTTGGATCTTTATTCCCTAAAGAAAGATGGGAATAACCTAACATAATTAATAAAAATAATAAATGAAAAGACAATCTTAAAAAAACTACATCTAAAGCATAAGACCAATGCCAAATTTGAAGGTCAATAATTAAAGGTCAAAACAACCAAGAATACGTAATGCCATGTAACCCAATACATCACATTATGTAGAAAAGAGAGTTTGAATACTCTTCTTGTTATATTTCGATACAAGAGAAGAAGTCTATTTATAGACTTTTACAGAGGAGTTTTACACAGAGTAGTTAACCTATTAGGATTGAACTTTTATCCTTTACAATGATAGAGTTAGATTATAACTAAACTACATAGTTATGATAGAGTTAGATTACCTATCATACACGTATTAACTCACACATTACCCATTGCATATTTGCGTTAAAGCTTATTGACCAACTGGTACGTCATAATTACTCGTAAAACTTTGTTAATAATGAAATTTGAGTTGCGTCGTTGTGAAATATGCAAAGTTATCAATGCTGCTCTCATAACAATTAAGACGGATTCCAAAATGTTCACACAAAAAATAAAATAACTATAAAAATCTTCTAACAGTTCCACAATGTAGTAAGATAAAATAGATGCTCTCAAGGAGATACGCACTTTGCCAAAGGTCTAAAAGTCATACCAAGACCACAAGTAACTGCGCATAGAGAGTGAATCTTATAGAAGATATAAATATCACTGGACAAAGAGTTTATACATCAAACTTATACTGACTGCAGATATGTCAAATTATAAATTATAGTATTAACAGAACAAAAAGTTTACATGGGCATCCAATTGCAAGCACCAGCACTAACCGCATGATAACCTAATATTCCAAAAGTAGGTAGAGAAGGCACTAGCATCGATCAGTTTGGCGTGACTAGGCTCTAGGTTTAAATGGCATCGAAAGAATCCAATGGAAGAAAACCAAATGTCCACTATAACCTTGACAAACAATTCCATCCATGTATTGACAATAAATAATTGTCGAAACGTAAGCCTAGAAGCACACAGAAAATTTCATACCTTGGCAAAATAACAAGGAATGCACAAGCACAATATATTGATTGCTAACATTAATTTTTCTTCTAAAAGAAAAAAAAGGTATTGTGAAAAAGATCATCACATCCTAAGATGACTGTCCATGACAAACTACATGCTTCACCTTTCTAGTCCAGTATTAAATTTTTAAAAAAAGAAACAAAAAATCTTACATCGCATGAGAATAAATGTACAATATCATCTCAGATGGCATGAATCAATAAAATTGACACCAACTATTATCCTTGTTAGAGAAACATTTTCAGATACTGAATGTTTTTTCCCGAAGTAAGACATTATGCAGAAGGAATAGGACACATCTCATAAATAAGGTCTTCAGTTTAAGACATTTTACTTTTTTTTTAACAAAATGCACATAATAAATTTGTGATTACATCTAATACTACAATGTAAGAATCAATTCATTCTTAAGGAATAACTATCTCTCAGTTAGCCACCGTGTGGTGGAAGCAATCAATAGTATCAGGCAAACAATCCATTAAATCAGCAACTAATAAATAGCATAGAAAACATAAAGAAACAATTACAGCATTAAAATACTAATCACACAAGAAAGGAGTAATAGATTAAAAAAACTAGATCCTAATAAACCCCAATCAGAGAGCATTTTCTAAGGAAAACTAAACAAAAACCTTAATCACATCCATAGGTGAATGTCCATGACAAACAGCATGCTTCAATTTTCTAGTCCAGATTTTTTTAAAAAAATCTCTAAACCTCCTGGATTCTTATTCTTGCTTAGTATGAATAATCGTAAGTAAATGTGCAATATCCTCTAAGCCCAACAACATGAATTATTACAACTAAAACCAACTATTGTCCCTATTGTTAGAGAAAACATTTTCAAATACAAAATGCATTTTCCAAGGTTATTATGCAGATAGAAAGGGTCAAATGTCATAAACAATATACGGTATTCAGTTTAAGACGTTTTACTTATTTTTAACAAAATGCCCATAACAGTCAACCAAGCTTAGCAAAGAACTTCCATTGAAATAAAGTTCCGGTTGATATAGGTCTAGGTTTGATCCATGGACGCCCCTTCCCCTACCCCTTATTCAAAAAAATGCAAATAACAAAGTTGTGACTTCATGGATGCAACAATTCAAGAATCAATTCGTTCTTAAAGCATTATCTCTCAGTATAAGCAATCAATAGTATCCCACCAACAATCCATTATATCAACAATTAATGAATAACATAGAAAACATAAAGAAACAAGCACCGCATTAAAATATTAATCACCGCAAGAAAGGAGTAACCGATTCAAAAACAATTCTGATAAACCCTAATCAGAGAGCATTTTCTCGGGAAACAAACAAACAAAAAATTGAAGAAAAAATAAAACTTACGGGCTCAGAGTCAAGCTTAAGAGAAGGAGCAATGGCGCTTTCACCAGACAAAAGCTGACGAAGTCTCGAAGGCAAAGTCGATCTTATATTCGCCATTTCACCTCTACTTCTCTACTTCCAACTACTAGAAAGACAATCCAATTTTTTTTAGAAAACAATAAAAAAAACAGAAATATATATTTTAAAAATCGAAAGAAAAAAAATCCAAACAGATCAGATGTCATTAGATTACATAAAAACATGGAGATTGTTAAAGTCTAAAAGGAACAGAGAAACCTGTGAAAAGAGAGACAGAGAGAGCTAATAGCGATGGATGCTTACACGTCCAAAGTATGGCTCATGAAATTAATGATTAATAGATTCTAGAGAGAGAGAGAGAGAGAGAGTCACGAGTTGAAAAACAAAACAAAAGAGAAGAAAAACCTCGAAAGCAAATACGAGAACGAATGTAGGTTAGATTATAGAGTGAGGCTTGGTTTAAGTGTTTGTTCGGATTTTGGCATTTTATACCATTTTGAGCAGGCTGAGGGATTTCACATTGTCTTGACTCTTGAACAATGAAACATCAAAAGGATCAATTAAAAGGGGAAAATTTTAGGGGGAGTGAAAGGAAAGGAAAGGAAAGGAAAAAATGGAATAGTTTAAGAAAAATGTATACCTTTTTTTAGTAATTGACGGCTACACCGCCAGACTCCCGGGGTCGTTTTGAAACACTCTATTTTTTCTTTTCTTTGATTTTTTTTATTTTTTTAAATTATTTTTCCTTGTTTCTTTATGAATTTTAGTAAAATATGTAATATGATACATAAACTTTAATTTAATATAATTATACACATAAATTTTTTAGTTTAATAATATACATAACAATTTAATTTTGATTAAATATATTTATTTTAAAAAATAAAATATTAATTTATTTTCATGATGAATAGATCTATTTATTATAATCTATATTCTTTTTACAAATTAAATTTAAGATTTATAGTTATTTCTCCTAATAATATTATTTTTAAAATTCGAATTTGGACTTTTTCGTTATGAATTTGTGCTAAATTTTAATTGATTCGTATAAAAAATAACAGCAAATGAAATATGGTCACCAAATATTTTTTGCTTCTTTTTCATATTTATTTTTCATATTTAAATTTAACAAACTTACCAGGTAACTCTTTTATTGTAAATTGCCTTGATGCCTATTTTAAAATTAAGTTTAAATAAAACCTAAAGGTATTTAGAATTTACTAGAAGATCCAGTTAGTTAATTTAGTTAAATTTTAAATTTGATCTAATCCAACTTAAATCTAATTTTACTTTTAAAATTATTATTGGTTTTAAAAAATAATTTAAAGCTCTAAATTTTTTTAAAATTTAAATTAAACGTAAACTCTTACCCATCATTGGCCTCTGAATCATATTTCTATTCAAATAGTATCAAAAGCATAGGCTTTCTAAGCTAAATGGCCAATAGTTGAGAACGAAAAGGACTGCCCCGGAATGCTTTGGGGTCTACCTAAATTTGACAAAATTGATTCGAGATTCGAATCGATTTATTTGACCCGAAATTCAATATTTACCCGAAAATGATTACTCAAATTTGATCTGAAACCTGAAATAAGCCAAAATTTAACAGAAACAAACCCGAATTTTAGTTGAAACGAATGGACCCAAAATAAAGAAAAGATATTAAAAGAAATAAAATAAATGAGATGTGAACTAAATTAACTAACTGGATCTAAAAACGTTGAAACGAACTACTGCACAACTCACTAAAATGTTGTATATGTGGGTGTAAAAATCTTATTCGATCTAAAAACCCAATTGTACCGACCGATCCAAAGATTGACATGATATTGACCCGAATCGAAATCAACGTACCCGATATAACCCAGATCATCATAGACCCGCACTAAAACCAAACTAAAACCTACCCAAGATTACCCGAACCGAACCACCTGTTTTCCCCCTCTAGTTCTGCCTCTACTTTCCCAGATTAGATATGCCTTCCGAATCCGATCTATTAGATCTTTCTGCATAGATGGAAGCGGATCATATTCAGGAATCTCAACTCTGAAATTCCCATGATCTAGTTTCAACCTGGAAAGCAAAATATACGGAGTAAAAATTTCAAACATCTCAGCAGAGCAGCCCTGAAAAACAAAAAAAGAGGGAGATGGACCAAAGGAAAAACCGACCATCCTTCAACACAAATCCAATAGTGTGAATCTTGGGGTCCCTCAACTCAATATTTAGAGCATATACGTCCCCATTCTGCAATTCGAGGCCGAATTAATCGAAAATCACAATGATTTCTTACTTGGGAATGAGAGGCGGTAACATCCAAGTAAGCTAAAGTGCTAACAGTAAACACACCTTCACGGATGGGTCTGCGGTAACAAACCATGTAAAAATAGAATTCATATTTATGAAAAGCTTTCAGTGCAAGCTTTGCAATTTCCCGTGGTAAAGAAAACCCCAGTAAAGAATCCAAGTTCTCGTGCAGTTTGTAAGCTGAAGTTCAACACTTGCATTGCGCTTACTTGAACATCCAGAGACATTAATCTGCATACAAGGCAAAGGGTCAAAAGAACAATATCTAGGAGATTAACCAACAAGAAAAATTGGAAATCCATACAAAATGGAAAATTAAAAACCTCAAGTTTGCACCCCAACAACGAGTTGAAAATGAAGAACTCGAGGAACCTGTACTCTACTGGCAGAGACTCCTGAAGTCTACCATACAATAATTCGATATGTATCCATCAACTACATTGCAGCATGGTATTTACCATGGCATATGATATTATATGCATCCATCACACACATGCATATATGATACAGTAATTCTACACATTTAATTATTTATTGACGAAAAGAGGGTCTCTTTCGAAGTTCACACTTTCTGTTGGCCTGCTGATAAACTTGCTAAACTCTCTGAACCACTTCTCCTTTCTATGACCACTTTTACTGAGCCCCAGTTGAGATACAGTCTCTTCTTGGTAGGGACAATTTTGGTCCTCGGTATTATAAGGCTATCTGATTTATGCCTCTTTTCTTTTCTGATTCAAAAAAAAAAAAAAAAGGAACCTCGGAAAACCCTCCTCTAAAATGAATATAGGACACTTATTGGACTACTTTGTTGAAAAGTTAGTTACCCTTTTTTCACGTCCTTTTTGTTTGGCGAGTAAAGGTTTTCTCATTTGAACTGGAAGAGAAACTGGAATTCCATTAAGAAAAGGAAACTTGGGGAAATGATGGAAGAGAATCAGATGCTTTGGAATTTTAAAAGCAAGAGCTCTGCACTTAGACAAGGGATGCATAATGCGAATATAGATTCCTGCCAAGGATTTTGAAATCGCCATTGATAATTTTTCCAGGTTACAGATACAACGGAAAGACAACGGCTTTTCATAAAAGGCAATAGAGATGAAAGTGGAGAACTTTTTGTAAACTTTAGTGCAGTCCAGCACCTCAATCCTCGTCTAGAGGACCACGAGCACCGTCTGAAGAGGACATTTCCTCTTCAGAAATAAAAAATACAACCAAGTACATAGAAAATTTCGTCGAATAAAGGTGCGTGGCTTTGTAATGTATGTACGATCTCAATCAACCATCTCCTTCCACCATGGTCAGAGATAACACTGATTGATATTTCATTGTAAGAATAACTTTGAATAACATGCTACTGTTTTCACCCAACTGACATTCTCCTGAGAATCCTCCTTCTTAAACAAAGCATCCTGTAAAATGAAAGTCCAAACATTGTCGCAGAATCTATAGGTGTGCAGATGTCCCTGTAGCACATACAACACAGGATTGGGGTTCGAATATGAATAGCAAATCAGGTTTTGCATTGTGATTCCAGATGGTATGTTTTATAAACGATACACCACAACAGGCAGTAGCCGAAAGCTAAAATCTCAACTGTAGAATAAAAGTACCACAAAATACTGATGCAAGAAAAGAGGTATTTCCAACCCTTAGTTCTGATTTTGATTGTTATTGAAAACCAAGGAAATTTGACCAAAAAAGGAAATACATAGTTATGTATGATAAAGAAAATCATTTTCAAGCAACAAATCATTCTGCAAATCCAATAATCCATATTTTCAGATTCCTGATAACGTTTCTCTAGCAATCATACTAAAATCAAAATAACCCAAACCTTTTCCCTAAGAATTTCTGAAAATAGAGTTGAGATATGTTACATACTCTCTTAGCCCCCGTTTTTCCACCTGATTTTGCACCCAAACAGGCGTTTTGCCACAGCTGGTTTTCTCAGCTTCTCTGAAAACGGCCGATTAGCAGAGAATTTGCGTTCAAAAATCCCTGCAGAATGAGCCCTTAACCATCAACAAAAGGTCATATTAGAAAATTTCGAATTAACCATCAACAAAAGGTCATATTAGAAAATTTCGAAAACAAGAGTTAGATATGGTTTAACAAGAAGAATAACACAAAAGTCCTAAATAATTCATAATATGTTGGCAAACTTTTTATAGCACCACTTAATTTAAAAGAGTCACGTGCTTTGCATGTTGGTCTTTCTCAATAAACAATAAACAATAACCAATCACCACAACCATGTACCATACCGTGTACCATAAACAATAAGCATGCAACACAGACATGTTTTTGATAAAATTACAATAACCAATCGCCACATCCATGTACCATAAACAAAAGGTCTAATTCTAGTTTCAGGCCATCTACTATGTTGAGACCATAATTAGACCTAAATGAAATTCTTGTACCATTGAAGAAGCAAAAATCTACACTCAGCTAGATTTTAATCCTGCACATACCTGTGATAGTGATACAATAAACGTATCTTTTACCAGAATGGTCATAATCACTTTTATACTTCTTCAAGATTGGAAGTGCAAGGGATGGTATCAAACTAATATCAGCTTCCTTCATAACACTGAACTTAAGAATAGGCACTTGATAAAACAAAACAAAAATCTCACCATAGTTGTTCAATTGAAACAGCAAATCACTGGGATAAATCACCTTAAACCGTGAAATTCAACAAAAGAAATTATCATTTTTCCATAAAAAGAAAGCACATACCTTAATGGTAACCTTGTCCTTCACTTGGCTTTCCAGGGTTCAGTCATAGACTAAAATAAACATAAACTAAATTAATAAATTAAATTATGAATAAAGAAAAGCAGAACAAGCCAACCAAGTATTTAACAATACCTTATCGAACTGGACGAGAACCTGAATTGCGAGCTCAAGGCTGAGAGTGCAGCTTGAAACCATCTCATCTAAAACCTCTGTCAAGCACATTCCGATAGTTGATCTCCGGTAAAGCTCAAACGTCCCCATTTTTACCCGATCTGCCAAAAATGGAAAAAAGGGTTAAATCTCTATATTGAAAACTTGAGAGGAAAAAAAATCAAAACAACAAAAAAGTTAATTTAGGAGATGAATTCAGAGGAAGACATTACAAAGGTTTGGAGGCGACGATGAGGAAGATTGTGGATGCTCGGAAATTGTAGAGCCTTGAAGATTTTAAGAGTTTAATGTTCAGTCTTGGGAAGAGCCCGAAAGGGAAAATGGCGGGGAAGTTTTGGGGTTATTTATACCCTAGTTTTTGTATATGGGGGGTATATATAGGAGAGACGATTTGGGATAGCTGAAATGATGTTCTTGCCCATCCTTTTTTCACCAAGAAGAGAAAACGAGGTTGAGTTGGTCTGGGCCGGGAGTACTTTAACGGATCTGACCAAATTACTTATCATAGCTTAATACATATTTAGATTTTCATTTTTTTAATTTTTCTCAAATAAAATAAGCGGAATTATAAATTTTTTTGATAAACCTATATTACTTTTAATATCTAAATTTATTATAAAATTTATTTAATTTTATATTACAATATTTTTTTGAACAATTTTAACTTAGGGAAATGAAGAATTTACTCTCAATAGGTTTTTTCCCTAGATATTGTTGAAACTATATTTTCTAATTTTCATTTAAAAAAGAAAAAAAATGCATGACTCAATTTTATTATCACAGGCGACAACTAACCCTGGAATGCTCGGAAGCTGCCACGTATAGACTCCGACGTGTTGAACTCTCCCATGGCCATGAGGCAGCCTGCCTAACCTCTTTCCTTTTCGGTCTTTATTATACGCCCTTCTCAAACGCAGCTTTGCATATATATTTTTTTTTAAATCGTCATGGAGGAGATGAAGCACTCGCCACCGTTGAACACTTCGACAACCACTTCGACCGCCGCCGGAAATAGAGGGCAGGGGACTTCTTTGATGTCTCGACTAAAAAAGGATTGCTTAGCTTTTGGAGTATCATTACAAGAGGGATTTCGATATGTTAAAGCAACCATAGTTGGTCAGGTAGGAAACAGAACTGAAGCCTTTTTCTTTCAACCTTGTTTATTTATTTATTTTTGGATGCAGGCAAAAAAGCTGAAAGCAAAGGATGAGAAGGAAGCAGCAACAGCTGACTTGCAAGCTCAAAAAATGCAGGTTGAAGCAGCTGATGAAGCTGAGCATAACAAAAAAAGAATCTACAAATCCATGTAACCAAATTACATAACTATACATTCAAGTAACACGTTGCTGTCTTTTTCATCCCTTTGTTTTATGTCAACCTGGTATCTGTAAACGTAAAACCGAAAAAATAATGTTCCGGTGATTATATGCAAGCTTTCAGTGGAACTAGAAGAGGGACATTCAAGCCTTATATAGTCATACATACACGAGGGGATCAGTGTTTGTTGCTTGTGTCAAAAAAAATGACATTTTCCCCTTTCACAAGCTCAACGCCAGCCACATCTATGTTGTAAAGTCGGTAGAGCCCATGAAATTCCATGCCTTGCAATTGTTTTGTCATGCCCGATTGGTCCAGTGTTGAACAGAGGAGGCTCTGATTTTGGATCATTGACCCGAACCTGTTATATGACCAGTCATCTGGCAGAGGCATGGATCTTTGCCTGCTGTGTTCTACGGCCACGTAACGAAACCAAAGTATTCATTATTCAATATTTCAGATGACGAACCATAGCATTACCAAACATGTCAAAATATCTAACAAAAATCTAAATTTTTTCCTCTAAGAGCCAAAACTAAACATGGAGGCTGTCTCGTTACTTGTATTTTCTGAGCTTGAATACAATTCATGACCTAATAAGAATTACTATCCTAATAAGAATTAGGAATTACAAAAAAGTTGACATTATTACTATCCTAAAACGAATTAGGAATTACAAAAAAGGCAACAGTATCATTTTCATGTACATAAATTCAAAATTTGAGAAGCAGAAGGGATTGACCGTAGATTATCAGAACCTTAATCAAGTTTTAATACGTCAAATAGAGTCCGCTCTAGGATAAAGTTGAGATACAGTAGTGGAATACGTAAGCTCTCAAACTGATTTACAAAAACATCCTCAACACGGCTAAATTACGGGACCGGTCTCCATTGTCTTGTGGAAAAAGAGTGATCCTAATAAAACAGCAATCCCGGCCATTGCAATTGTGAATAAAAGTCGTCTCCGTGAATATTCAGGTGGCTGCCTTCTCTGACCACCTTGCTCCCTTTCAGCTGGCCTCACATCCCTAAACACAGGTCCCAAATCCATGAAATTAAACCTACGACACTTGGTACAATTCTCTTTACACAAATGTTAGCGGTAAACATCATTACAATCAATCTAAGGATTTATCAAGTGGCCTTTGCCAAAACAGAAGTAGGTTCAATTAATATCCAGCTGAGATCAACACAAGTTCAAATATGCACTATTTCCCGGCCTATAATGGGTGCGGCTCTTGTGATTGATGGTTATGTTACTGGGTTATGTTACTGGGATCTAGCTATGAGCATCTCACAATGATATTTTCCCGACAAGGATATATGTTCAGTACTTTTTTTCTATGTACTTGGAGGATCCTTGAAAGATCATGCCCCCATACCCATGTCCATCAGATGAAAGCATTGAACATGAATACATAAAAGGAAGTTAAAGAGTTGGAACAACATAGCTTAATGGAAGTGGGAGGGAAAAGGGCAATAATCACATGGTGTATACAACCATTGATTACATATCACAGCTTAAACTGCCTTTAACGATATAAAATAGCAAGCTACGGAAATACTCTTAACTCGCTATGTTCATCCAGAATGCAGCATTAGACACAAATTGCGCAAAGAACTAGCTCTTGGTATGACAATACATTCAATAGAAAGCAATGAATACTTTGAACATGAATCGTCCTCCGATAACTGAAAGTTACTAATTTCCGGGATGAAATTTGCTAGTACAAAATGCCAGCTTGCTGCTAGATACTAGGCCAGCTTGCTGCTAGATACTAGGGAGACAAAAATATAACTTCACAACATAGGGCGTTAATAAGCTTAGTTGTAAAAAAATAATGTGGGTAAACAATATCTGATTCCTACCCGAACATTCCAACTGTAAATTATAGCATGTATACCTGGAAGATCCCACATTGTCTTCTGGAAAACCATTACACCGACGTTCATGGTTATATCTTTCTCTCAGTCTAATGTATCTGTTACACAGATGACAGAGCTCTGTCCGGTTCCCACATACCTCCTGAAATAGCAAAGCAACAGCAACATTATAACAGTTTCACCTAGCAAATATCAGTGGAATCCTTTCACTGAAAAATGATTCAAAAAAATTAGAACCTGATGCTCGGCCAAATCAATGGCAGGCAATGGAAACTCGCAAAACTCACAAGTAACAATCCTCTGGGGGCAATTTTCGCCTTTATGGATAGCTAGAATTTCACGTTCCATTGTTTCACTACACAGTGAACAGGTAACCTGTTTGATATACATGGAGTCAATAACATCAGAAATGTTAACATGACTGAATCAAAAAACAGATAAACTAGGCCCCCTATAGACTTGCAGTTGACTGAACTTGTCCATAATCATCATTGTTAAAGAAATAACTAGAATCTTTGTGTTCCCTTTTATTTCACATGTAATAGCATTTCAAACCTTCATTGACAATAAACACTTACTATGACTTGGTTAAACAATTTCTACCCCACAGTTATGATCTTAGAAAATAGTCTTCCCTTGACAAATTCATGCATTGAAACCCAAAAGAGATAACTCGAATTCAAAAGGGGGATATTAACTCAAATATCCTTCCCTTTAAACAGGCTTTATCAATTTTCTTTGTCAGATCAACTACAAATCCTAGACCAATAAGATGATTCGGCAACCTGGGGATTATGGCAAAGCCAAAACTTAGATATTCCTGCCCTTTCTCCACAGATTTTATTTTCAAAAGAAAAAATGGCCTAGTAATCCAAAATTTAGGTACACTTTGAATGTTACAAATTATTGCTGTTTATTAAGCAACCTTCAAGGCTAAGACAATTTCATTTCTCTGGCACAAAGAGCACAAAAAAATGCATCATAGTGATGGATAAAGAAGATAGACGAGAAAAGCCAAGTTAAAGAAATAGTTCATTTGAAAAGAACTGGACAATACTTACAGGAGCATGGGTGTTTAAGAAATGCTCCTCAGCATGCTTTTTTGGAACCATATCACCACAAACTTTACATTTTTCAAGATTACGAGAACAATGAGCATAATGCAAATCTATATTCGAAGAAGGTATGGCCCTGTCACTGAACCATCAAAAAAGAAAATGTACTTGTTAAAGAGTTTTTCTGCGAGGGAATTTCCATCACAAACCCAAATTAGATAACACATCTCTATAACATCACATTAATTACCACATGGCAACCACTTGAACCCCAGAAAAAGATAATGAACTTCCATCTTGTAAGAAAACAAGCCAGTAGTAGACAAAGCTCGATACTCAATGATGCCATTATGCATTACGATCATCCATTATAAATAGGAAAAAGTGAAAGCTTCAAGCTTCATTCAATATATGCAATACACTTCCCAGCATCAAGTGGGTTGCAAAGTTATAGTAAATATAAAACTAGCAAATCCAAAACGAAACACCAACAATTATGTTGAAATGTTCAAAATACACGATAATCACAGCCAAACTTTAAAAAATCAATGGATTTTCAACAATGGGCAACGACAAATGCTCATGAAGGCATAAACGCATCAAATAAACACGTTTTGGGTCTTGACCGACATCAAAGCAGGTAATTCAACTAAAGTGGTTCCCTTTCCAGCTTGATCTGGTCGACTTAAAATACTAATTATTTCTTTATACATGAAATTCTTGGAAAACCAGGCAACAAAATTTCCCACAGCACCAGTAAATAAAAAAAATTAAAAAAGAACCAATTTTTAAGCATAAAGACAAAATCTGAGTTGATAAAAGAATAAAGAAACAAAAGAGCTAGGATCCGGAAGACAAGAAAAAAAGATTGCGTTTAAAACTGAACGGATGAAAATTCATTCAAGAAAAGAGTCAAAGAATCATTCTTTAAACATGAAATTCTAGGAAAACCAGGCAACGAAATTTCCCACAGCGCCAATAAATAAAATTTCTTTTAAAAAAAGAACCAATTTTTAAGCATAAAGACAAAATCTGAGCTGATATAAGAATAAAGAAGCAAAAGAGATAGGATCCGGACGACAAGAAAAAATATTGCGTTTAAAACTGAACGACTGAAAATTCATTCAAGAAAAGGGTCAAAGAATCGTTCTTTAAACATGAAATTCTAGGAAAACCAGGCAACATAATTTCCCACAGTGCCAATAAATAAAAAAGAACCAATTTTTAAGCATAAAGACAAAATCTGAGCTGATATAAGAATAAAGAAACAAAGAAGCTAGGATCCGGACGACAAGAAAAAAGATTGCGTTTAAAACTGAAAGAATGAAAATTCAATCAAGAAAAGGGTCAAAGAATCATGCTAACAAGAAATACCAGTGATCGCATATGCGGGTGGTTTCGTCCGACGCAATTGCCATAGCCATCCGCTCAAAATCTTTGGTCGACAGAAAGAAATTTCCAAAATCAATTAAAGATAATGAATTGAGAAGGAAATCGGATGAAATTATTAAAATCCCTGATCAAGATCAAGATTAGTAGTTAAATAAAACCTGCAAAAAGCCCTTGATTTTCGTAGGAAACCTCCTCTTTCCTTTCTATTTCCTTTTTCCCTCTTCTTGCCCAAGATTTGTAAGAGAGGAAAGAAATAAAATTTTGGAGCGAAGACAGAGAGACTTGAGTTGATTACTACTTTGGTTGAACGAACTTAAATGAATGACTTTGGGGCCCACACAAATCAACCTTTATCTTTGCCCCACGCGCCCCTCCAAGGGCGGTTTAGTACCATTATTTGCGATTAGGGCTTACGGCATTCAAAATTTATTGGACTTACAATTCATTTTTTGGGCCTTTAGCAATAAGCCCTTCAAAAATAACTGTGAGGAAAATATTGCATTATGTTTTTTATTCGCAAATCTACACAAAATTACATAAAACAATGTGAATATATTGCATAGTTTATACAGTAAATTTTAAAAAATGAAAGATAAAATTGACGGTTTCCATTAAGAAAAAATTAAACTAGTCTTTGCCCTTTGTCGTATTAATTTTGAATAATAAGAAAATATTTTATTTATTGACGGTAGGAAAATTATTTTCATAAGCAAGTTTAATTTAAGAGTTTAAATATTTATTTTAAGTTTTACAGTTTTAAAATTATGGTTTAATGTTATAATTTAAGGTTTGGAGTTTAAGGGTTATCGTTTATAATTTTGGAGTTTAGAGTTAGGACTTCAGATTTTATATTGTTGATTTCTTGTTTAACCACATGTATCCAATTTATTGATCAATTAAGTTATATTGAATTTTGTAGAAACCCATTATGAGGACAACCATCCCAACCTATTTCTCTATTCACAACGCCGTCATACTCAAACCTCTAACCTTGCATAATTAACCTAATACCTCAAATAATAATTTTTTAAGTACACTAACTATATATCAAATAATAATTTTTTAACTTTTTTTTTTACTTATCAACTTGCTCATATTTGAAAAAGTGCACATGTTTTGGCAATTGCATGTGGGCGGGCTTATTGTTTACATTCATAGTTAATAAAACTACAAAAATTAGTATATGTATCCATCAATAATTAGAGTAAAGGTTAAGGATATTAAAATTCCCTGATCAGACTGCTGAATCATATTATTATTATTTTATGTTGCGATAAAGATTATTTTTTCAACTTGTGTTTAAGAAATTTAACATTTTTGGCACCACTTGTTAATATAATTAAATAATAATATTTAAGAGATTACATCCAGTATATTTGAATTCAAATTGGTGTGGTGCAACCGCAACCTTTTTTGCGATGAATAATTGATAGATTTACAAAAACAAAAAGAAAATGATAGAATTAATGCTTTAGTTTTTTTAAGGATAAGTAATGCTTTAGTTTAGGGTAAATTATACAGATGACCACTTAATTATGGGATGGGTGTCAATTTGATCACTATAGTTTTAATTTTGACAAATTTACCACATAATTACTTAAGTGGTTCCAATCAAGCCACCTATCATTAAAATCTAACGGAAAAACTAACGTGGCAGTTAAAAGAAATTTGTATAGTTACATATTTAATCCATGTTATTTACACATATAATCAATTTGGTCTTAATTTTAATTTTTTTAAGGAGAAGTAATGCTTTAGTTTATGGTAAACTATACAGATGACCACTTAATTATGAGATTAGTGTCAGTTTGATCACTATACTTTCAATTTTGACAAATTTACCACATAATTGCTTAAGTGGTTCCAATTAAGCCACCTATCATTAAAATCTAACGGAAAAACTTACGTGACAGTTAAAAAAAATTCATATAATTACATATTTAGTCCCTATTATTTACACATATAATCAATTTGATCTATTTTAATTTAATAAAATAAATTAATTACTCAATTAGATGGTGACATGTGTCACCACCTCATCAAAAAGAAGAAAATAGCAATTGCGCCCAGCAGGATTCGAACTGGGGTCTACCTGGACAAAGAGGCGCTGGTTTACTAATGTGCCAAATGCACTTTTGCGATCTAATGTATGAAATATATTATATGTCTTTATTCTAATAATTAAATTAAAGTTGATATATATATATATATATTAAGTTATAGTTAATGCTTGATTTAAAATAAAAATGGTTTTAAGATTTTTTTTATATTTTTAAACTAAATTTAATATTTTTTTACATTTATTTTTTATAATTTCACATATATAATAAATGAATATATTTTTTAACTTAATTAATAATTTTAATATTTATTAAAAAATTTAATTTAATTATTATATATACAAAATTATATTAAAAATTCAAAATTTTAAAATAATATCAATTAATTTAAATTATATTTGTGAGTTTAAATTTGCTAAACAAAATTTTTAAGTGAAAACGGGATTATTCCCACATGTCTCATTAAAAAACCTCCATAAACTTAAATAGAAAAAAAAAGAATGATAAAATTCAATACATGACAAAACCCATAAAGCTAACCAATTGCATCCTCCGAAAGAGCCCCACAATCCTCCCTAACCTAGCTAAATGAATTTTTAATATAATTTTAAATTTTTAATATAATTTAATGCAATAATGATTTAATTAAAAAATAATAAAATATAAAATTATTAATTAAGTTTAAAAACAATTCAATAATTATTTATATGAATTTATAAAAGTTAATTATGGAAAGAAAAAATATATTAAATTTAGTTTTAAAATGTGTCACTTTTAATTCAATTATTAGATTTATTTTGGTAATTTAGATATTTTTATGCATCTTAAATGTGTCATGTTCGAGTATTTTTAGTTTTTTTTTTTGCCATTAACAAAAAATAAAAACATATAATAAACTTCATACTCAAAAGCACAAAAGTGCACTTGGCACAACGGTAAACCAGGGCCTCTTTGTCCCGGCAGACCTTGGTTTAATCCTGTTGGGGGCAATTGTCATTTTCTTTATTTTTTTGCTTAATGAGGTGGTGACATGTGGAGGAAGAAAATAAAATTATTAAATTAAATATAAATAGTTAAAGACCTCTAATGAGGTGGTGATATGTGTCACTATCTAATTGAATAATTAATTTATTTTATTAAATTAAAATTAGGACCGAATTGATTATATGTGTAAATAATATGGACTAAATGTGTATACAAATTTCTTTTAACTGCCACGTCAGCTTTTCCGTTAAATTTTAACGGTAGATGACTTGATTAAAACCACTTAAATAGTTATGTGATAAGTTTGTCAAAATTAAAAGTATAATGGTCAAATTGATACCAAACTTATAATTAAATGGTTATATGTGTAGTTTACTCAAATACAAGCCGAAGATCGTGGTGGTTTCATCTGGGTTGCCAGTTCTAAAACATTGGAACTTGCTTTGTCGGCAAACAAACATATCCAAAAAAAAAAACGACGATCCAGGTGTTTGCCTGTTCTTAGCGGGGTTTTGGATATACGTGATAGGAATAACTGCATATGATCTCCGAGAGGAAGGGTCTTAAAAATAAAAAACGTAAGTTAAATAGTTATAAAAAATTATGAATTTGTATATATAATTATGTGTATATATATATATATATAACAATTATCTAAAACTTTAAACATACAAAAAGAATGATATATTTTAAGTGAAAATATTTGATTTTTAGATGTTTATAAGTCATTTTTTGTTGCTCAAGATGATAATATAATAATATTTTCTATTAAAGTAAATTTTTAGATAAAAAAATTTATATTTCTTATTGATTATAAATTAAGGACTGCATTTTAAAAATTATACATACCTCTAAAATCTTTGAAGCGCCTGTTCTCATATCTAGGTGGGTTTCACCTGGGTTGGCACTTCTAAAACCTGGGAACTTGCTTTGTCAGAAAACAAACATTTCAATAAAAAACGATCAGGGTGTTTGCCTGAACTCACATATATATATATATATATATATTTATATATATATATTGAACCATAAAAATACAGTAAGGAAAAACATATTTCAGGTTCCCAGGCGTTTGCCTGTTCTCGCGTATAGATATTTGTGCGCGCTTTAGTTCTTTGTGTGTGTGTGTGTGGATATTTTCGCCTTTGAACCTGGAACTCATAGTTTCCATTTTTTCTTTTTTGCACGGGCTCTAAATTCTAATATCCCAAATAGGAAACCTTAAAAACTGAAAAGAGGGAAATGCTTTTCCAGATCCCCATGTTTTATTGACACGTGGTGGCGCACCCAGGTTGGTCAATTTAATGATTCAAATTGCCCCTGCAGCCACCATCCTTGCCAGGTTTGTCCCTCATACTTTCCTGAAATTACGAAGATGCCCTTTCAGAAATAATGAAGCGTCGTACTCGTTGGCTTACCTACCTAAAATAAGACTTTGTTTTTTGTTACGGTGACAAAATTAAGCTTTAGGGTAAATTAAAGTTTTGTAAAAGCTATAAAAATTAATTTTTGACAAATTAAGGTTTGAAAAGCTAGTTTGAGAGGTAAACAAAGGTTTTGACACCCAAAAGTAGTATGCTTTTTGTTGTTTCTAAACAAATTAAGGTTTTGACACTCAAAAGCTGCAAGTTTTTTGTTGCTTCTGGCTTCTCAAACTAACTTTTCTACCTAAACGCAACAAAAAACAGGGCCTAAAGATGGTACAGATACAAATACCGAAACAGAAACAACAAACGATAATTTTTAAAATTATAAAATATATGTACAATAAATATGAAATAAATTTTAAATTATAAAAGATTTGCAAAATTTTATAAAAAATATGTGAACATATATTATACATACGTATATATTTATAATTAAATCATGTGAATAAAAAAATTTAAAAAAGAGAAAAAATAGGAGAATGGAAGAAGAAAAGAAAACAGGGAGAATAAATATTTGTAGGGTACCTAAGATGTATCTAATATATCCTAGATATAGAGACGTATCAAATATGTGATATGACTTTAAAATAAAATACATGTATTTGTATATCAAATGTGTGTAATGACTTTATATTAAAGTACCGTGCTTTAAAGCGCAAATGACGGCTTTGAGTTTTAATTTTGGTGCGAATAGTGGATCTGGTTCTATGGGAAGAATACATGAAGCTAACAACCTAGTTTTCATGTACACGTGTTATTTATTTGATCCTGCCCTAAAGAGCTTTGGAAACATTTGAGAAAGCTAACTTTTCATTTAAAATTAACGAGAAGAGATAAATTATTTTATGAGTCTCTTTAACATTTTTCTTGCAACACCCCGACCCGTATCCGTACACGAAAATGAATCGAGAATGTCACAGAAAATATACAATATACTTATCATGCTAAATTTAGGCTAACAAATTTATTTATTTATTTATTTTAACTCATAATACTAATATTATCAATTTAAAAGATAAGCATAAAATATTATAATTATATAAATCGTGTTTTAATTTCAAACTATTACAAGGCAAGCCGGATTTAAAATTTTACAAAACTGACAGGTTACTTAATTACATGCCACTAAATACAACAAAATAGGATGTCATAGATACAAGAAAATAACCTGTCTGCGTTGTAGGCCCTAATACCCGATCTGATGCAAAAGCTATCCCACTAGCTATTCCGGCAACCTACGCGTATCACCGAAATACACGCTGAGAATATTCTCAGTGAGGCATAAGGTAAGTAACATGAAATAAACCATAAACAATTTATGATACTTGTAAAACCTATTAAATTTCATAATACTTTTCATAATATGCAGGAAAAAAAAACATATCATATTATGTTGAAACATAATTTAATTCATCAATTAAAAATCGTATAGCCCAAGGTAATATTGAGTGACTAATATACGAGTCGTGTACTAAAAGTACTATTCTTTGCGAGGCCATAATTAAATGATTTAAAACAAAGCGTCACCGGTGATTTAAACGAGCGACACATTAGAGTATCGAACAAGCGACACAATAAAGTATCGAAACGAGCGGCACCCGAAGGTATCGAAAACGAGCGACACCCGAAGGTATCGAAAACAAGCGACATGTCGAAATCATGTGAC
This sequence comes from Hibiscus mutabilis, assembly GCA_019671005.1. Classification (NCBI taxonomy): domain Eukaryota; kingdom Viridiplantae; phylum Streptophyta; class Magnoliopsida; order Malvales; family Malvaceae; genus Hibiscus; species Hibiscus mutabilis. Next base: position 43,285,138 of record CM033752.1, on the reverse strand, counting down.
TCTAATGGTATACCACAATACTGTCTACTCATGACCAAGGGCAAATATAAAAATATTTCCTGCAATAACATAATGGCTAGCATGGCATTATAATTTAAATCATGTAACTCAATCGTAAAGGAGCAGTTCATACTCCAATACGCCCATTTCCATTTTACAATATGCTGCCATTCTTTAAAAATACGAGACAAGTATCATTTAAAATAATTTCATACTTTAAAAAAAATAATTACCTTTTTAGGTCGACTTATCGCAAGTCTTCCTATCACATATTATAAAAACATGCATGCACTCACCTTTGCCTTGTATCAAAATGTCTCACTACTCGATTTCAGTCCAGTACTTTTTTTTTCCCCTTTCGATTATTATGTCCCCCCGATTTGACTGATTATCTACAAAAAACCATAACATATACCATTTCAAAGTATATGTTAGAATATTCCCAATTCACCAATAATAATGGAAATAACCAATAATTATCTAAAATCAATAAAATTGATCCGATAAAAATTTCCATATTCGAACCAATTTTTTCACACTTTTTATAAAAATGTCCAAACTTTGCATTTTAGTCCCTAAGGACATTTTCAAGCTTCTAACATCAATTTCAAACTAAATCCTTGCATTTTTCATCAAATACACTCAAGGACCTAAGCTTTAGAAATTTCCAACTTGGTCACTAATATTTCCGAAAATTACAGTCAAGTCCCAAAGTCACAAAATTTCAAATTAAGCCTCCAAACCACTTAACTTGATTTTTCAAGCCACTACACTCCAAAAACAAACTTTATAATTTAGTCCCCAAACTTTTCAAAATTTTCAAATTGGTCCCTAATGCCAAATTAATTAGGGATTTCACTCCAAACCATTTATATCATCATTCTAAACAATTCTTTCTTCTACAACACCTTCCAATTCAATTTTTATCAAAAACCCTAAAATTTCCTCTTTAAAAATCAAGACTTTTTTTCTTTAATCTAACAACACAAATATACTTGAATCACTTCCATTTCATCATTTCCAACCTCAAACCAAAATTTTGCCATAGTTTCCCCATAATTCTTCATCTAACCAATCCTCCAAACTCAACAAAAACACATGGAAACTAAGCAAAAATTATATCAATAGATAGAGAATTTCAAGAGGAAAAATTTTCTATCTAATAGCTCAAGCCAAAAATCAACCACATAAGCACCAAAATTGAATTGAAATCCTTACCTTTTAACTTGAAATTTCGGCAGCTTTCAATCTCCTTTTTCTTTTCTTTCCTTTTTACACAATTATGCCATTTGGCATATTATTACCCATTAAATACAATATTAAATCATACTATGCCACTTGTCTTGAAATAAAAAAATGGAATATTAAATTCCCTTATCAACATCTAACTAGACTTTAAATACTAGTTTTAGTTAATTTAACTAGTTTCAAACTAACTAATTGAAATCAACTAATTCACTTGAAATCCAACCAACCTCAAGAAACCAACAAAAAACATAATAAAATATTCAAAATGAATATTTTATAAATTTTCAACTCAATGGGGGCCATCTTTAAAATTTAGACTCTCGATTCAAATACCGATAATTAATAAGGTATCAAATATGATCGAATCTAAACAGTCTCATAAATTTCTCAAATTTCAGCACAAGGTTCCTTGAGTCTAACTAAGGCTCCAATTAAAATTTCATAATTTTCCGAGTTCGAATACTTACCCGAAAAATTTACCAAAACTTATACCTTTACTAGCTTTTTACACAATTCTCGTACCAAAAATCCGATTCCCACTGAATTTATTCTTCTGATCTAAACTATTCATTTTTACCATAAAATTTATTATTGGGAAAATTACCATTTGGTCCTTATAATTTTCCCAACCTTTCACTTTTGTCACCAACTTTGAAATCTTACGTTTTAGTCACCAAACTAAAACTATAAATTTTAAGAACTTTGCAAACTAATCACCAAGCACATATAAATCAACTAACAAGCAAATTTTGGGGTATTACAATTCTTCCCCCTTAAGAAAATTAGTCCTCGAATTTTCGTGAGCGTCTGGGTTTAAACAGATGTGATGTGGGTACTCCATCATTTCCTTCTCCATCATTTCCTTCGTCTCCCATGTCGCTTCTTCAACTTTATGATTACGCCACAAGACTTTAACCAATGGTATCCGCTTGTTTCTCAACTCTTTAGTACCATAAGCTAATATCCCGACCGGTTCTTCCTCGTGACGTCAGTCCGATCAGAATTGATCTCATCGGGTGCAATCACATGGGATGGATCTTATCGGTACCTTCGAAGCATGGAGACATGAAAAACATCATGGATTTTACTCATTTCCGGTGGAAGAGCCAACTAATAAGCAACAGGGCCCGCTTTCTTTAAAATCTTATACGGTCCAATGTATCGAGGACTTAACTTTCCTTTGCGTCCAAATCTCATGATTTTCTTCCAAGGAGAAACCTTTAAAAACATTTTTTCTCCCACCTTAAACTGGATATCTTTTCTTTTCAAATCTGCATATGCTTTTTGTCGGTCTGCAGCCTTTTTAAGATTTTCTTTCACAATCTTTACTTTTTCCTCTGTGTCTTGTAAATGTATCAGGGCTTTAAAATCTTGTAATCCTGTAGAACTCGAACCAATTCAACGGCGATCTACACTTTCGCCATACAACGCCTCAAATGGTGCCATCTATATACTTTCACGATAATCATTATTATAAGCAAATTCTGCCAACGGCAAGTACTTTTCCCAAGATCCTCAAATTCAATAACACAAGCTCTCAAAGATATCCTCAAGGATCTGAATCACCCGCTTTGACCGACCATCACCCGAGGATGAAAGGTCATCTTGAAATGCAAACGTGTCCCCATTGCCTTCTCAGAATGCTTTCCAAAACTTGGATGTAAACTTGGGATCTCTGCCGGACACTATAGATGAGGGTACTCCATGAAGTCGAACCACCTTTTAATATACAACTCAAAGATACATGCTCATCCGATAATCTGTCCGAATCGGTATAAAATGAGTCGTCTTGGTTAATCTGGCCACAATCACACGTATAGAATCCTTCTTACTAGAGTCGAGGCAGTCCTATAATAAAATCCATTGTAATCATTTCCCACTTCCATTATGGAACATAAATAGACTGCAGCTTCCCCGATGGCACTTGATGCTCTGCTTTCACCTTCGACAGTCAAACATTTAGCAACAAACTCAAAATCATTCTCTTCATACCACCACCAAGATTTACTTCTCAAATCTGATACATCTTGTTTCCACCTGGATGTATAGTCAATGGACTATAGTGAGCTTCCATAAGCAGATCCCATTTCAACTTAGCATCTTCGAGGATATACAACCTGTCTTTATAATAAAGACATCCATCGGGTCTAATCTCATAATTCTTCACTTCACCCGATTCCACTTGTTTAATCTTTTTCGGTACATTCTTTATCTTATTGTTGACTTTCTTTAATCCGGTCAAACAATGCTGATTTTATTCTTAATTCCACCGAAAATGAACCATCGATTGTCCTTTCAACGAGCATTCATACCTCGTAATGTAGCAAATATCTTCCGCTCAAAGCATCTGCTACAACATTAGCTCTGCCGGATGATAATCAATAACCAGATCATAGTCTTTGATTAGCTCCAACCATCTTCGTTGCCTCAAATTCAATTCTTTTTCGAGTCATCGATACTTTAAACTTTTGTGATCGGTGTAAACATGACAACCTCACCGTATAGATAATGTCGCCAAACTTTCGAGCAAACACTACTGCAGCAAGCTCCAAATCATGTGTCGGATAATTCTTCTCTCATATGTTTTCAGCTGTCGGGAAGCATAAGCAATCACCTTTCCTTCTTGCATCAGACGCAACCTAAACCAATATAAGATGCATCATTTGTCTGAGAATAAATTCCTTACCCGACTCAAATTGAACTAATACTGAGCTTCATAAAACTTTCTTCAAATGATCAAAACTCTCTTGGCATTTATCATTCCAAACAAATGGCACATCTTTTCTCAACAATTTGGTAAAGCGGAGCAGCTATCAAAGAAAAATCCTTGACAAACCTGCGATAGTATCCAACCAATCCCAAGAAACTACGAACCTCGGTAATATTCTTGGGAACTTTCCATTCAAGGATGGACTGTACTTTCTTAGGATCAACTCGTATCCCCTCAACTGAAGCAATGTGTCCTAAGAAAGCCACCTCGGACAGCCAAAACTCACATTTTGAGAGCTTGGCATATAACTTCTTTTCTCTCAAAATCTGCAATACTATTCGCAGGTGCACATCATGATCTTCTTTGGTCTTCGAATACACCAAAATATCATCAATGAAGACCACTACAAACTGATCAAGGTATGGTTGAAACACTCGGTTCATCAAGTCCATAAATGCAGCTGGAGCATTAGTAAGACCGAATGGCATAACCACAAACTCGTAATGACCATACCTTGTTCGAAAAGCTGTCTTCGGAACCTCCTCCTCTTTGACTTTCAACTGATAATAGCCTGATCGAAGATCAATCTTGGAAAACACTACTGCTCCTTTTAGCTGATCAAACAAATCTTCAATTCTCGGTAGTGGATACTTATTTTTAATAGTCACTCTGTTCAGCTGTCGATAATCAATACACACGATCATAAACGAACCATCTTTCTTTTTAACAAACAACACCACCGGTGCTCCCCACGGTGAAATACTAGGACGAATAAACCCTTTATCCAGCGTTTCTTGCAATTGTGACTTCAATTCTCTTAACTTTGCCGGTGCCATTCTATATGGAGCCATCGATATTGGTTCGATCCACGAATTACCTCAATTCCAAACTGAACTTCCCTTTCCGGTGCCAAACCTGGCAATTCCTCTGGAAACACATCCGGAAAGTCTCGTACCTTGTCGGAATGGCACTGAGATCATTACCATCCTTTTGATTATCCACTACATGTGCCAGAAAAGCCCGCAACCCTGTTCCAACAGCTTTTTTAGCTTTAAGGGCTGAAATCACATTCTGCAAACACCGAGATCCTTCTCCCAAAACTATAATCTATGATCCATCAGCTGCCTTCAAAATCAACTGTTACTGACGACATCTCACCGTAGCATCATGGGCATGAAGCCAATCCATACCTAGAATAATCTTCAAATCACCAAAAGATAACTCTAATAAATCAGCTGAAAACTCATATCCTCGAACTATCGGTGAACAGTCTTACACACACCCGTTACCCGAGCACTTTGACCAAGTGGATTGACAGCTATCACATCACTCGAGTAGACACTACAGGAATTCCTCTATCCCATACCAATTTAGCACTAACATAGGAGTGTGTGGATCCAGTGTCTATCAAAACAAAAACAGGTTCACCATAAAGTAGAAAAGTACCTATGATGATGTCAGGATCCTCCCGATCATCTCGGTCATCACAAGTTCGAATATGATAGACTCGAGCAGAAGCTCTGTCATCTTTCCTGGAACCTGTCCGAGACGAACCTGCAAATCCACGGCCTCGGCCTCCCTGCATACCCACTGATCTCTCTGTCTGGACATCTGTCTTCACGAGCTGGACAATCTCGAACAAAGTGTCCCATCTCTCCACAGTTGAAACAGGCACCTGTAACTTTTCGGCACTCTCCACGATGATACCGATTACAGTGCTTACACTGTGGAGCTCCTGATCTGTTTCCAAAATTCTTTGCCGAAGAACCCTTAGACTTTCCAGCTTGACTGGTCTGACCTCGAGATGCCGAATATCCAGATTTACCTTGATGAAAATTACCTTTACCTCGCTTAGCTGATCGCGAAGTAAAAGATGATTCAGCTCCTTTTACGCCCGACGTCTCTTTCTCGGCCTTGTCTCGAACATTCTCCATCGCTTTGGCTTTATTAACAAAGATCCTAAAAATCTTGGATAGGGTTGGCCACTAACACCTCCCCGATATCTCGAATCAAACCACCAATGAAACTGTCTATAACAATTCTCTCGGTGAGGTAACAGCTCAAAGAAAGAATCGGCTCGACGGGTTGAAATCACACTCATACTCATAAATCGACCGTCCTTCTTGCTTCGATCGATGAACTGCTGTCTCATCTCTCTAACAAAAATAGCTCGATATATTTCCTTCAAACTCTCGAAGGAAAAAGCGCCAGTGATCTCCTCGTGCACACGAGCTATAATGGTGTTCCACCGGATCGAGCCGACCCTCTCAATAGAGAAACTACACCATCAAGCTTTCCTCGATCATCGCATCCGATGCGAGCTAATATAGATTGTACATCATTAAGCCATGTATCGGCTGAGAGTGGATCACCATCTTCTTCTCCTTTAAAATTCGAAGCCTCAAGTGTCTTTAGCTCCTTTGGCACATTCAGTCGGGGAGGTCTATTCAATATAGCTCCTTTATGCATGACACAAACACTTAAAGTATGATGTAGTGATTTTTGTCAAGTTTTAATTTTACCTTGAGCCAGTAAGAATTAATTCAAATATTTGGCCAACATCCTTTGAGCTCGGACTATTACGACACAAATATCGGAACTAATAGATACCTCATTTTTCATGATTTAAATTCATTAACATGTAAAGTAAAATGGGTCATATGATGACAAATAAAATGGATGGCAAATAATAACTTAAAAATAAACACACAAAAGGCCCACTAAAAGCCCTAACCTAAAAGGCACAAATTACGGAAATTTAATTAGCGATCTAGTTACTAATTAGGTGATTCTAATATTAACCCTAAATTAATTAACCTTAAAAAGGCTAGAAAACCTTAATAAATTATGAGTTATCTTGTAACATAATAATCTTTTAAACTAGTGTTCCAATAAGCCAAGAACACTATTTAAAATAAATCAAGTTAATTAATCATGGTTTTAAAATGTCAATCTAAACTTGCAATTAATTTTATCCCAAAAGTGATTAAGAAATGTTCAATTAATTTAATGAATTTAACATTTATCTCAATAACACCCTAACCCCGTATCCGTATACCTAATATGAATCGAGAATGTCACGAAAAAATATACAATATACTTACCGTGCTAAATTTAGGCTAACAAATTTATTTATTTATTTATTTAACTCATAATACTAATATTGTCAATTTAAAAGATAAGCATAAAGTATTATAATTATATAAATCGTGTTTTAATTTCAAACTATTACAAGGCAAGCGGATTTAAAATTTTACAAACTCGACGACAGTTACTTAATTACATGCCACTAAATACAACAAAATAGGATGCCATAGATACAAGAAAATAACCTATCTGCGTTGTAGGCCCTAATACCCGATCTAATGCAAAAGCTATCCCACCTAGCTATTCCGCAACCTACATGTATCACCAAATACACGATGAGAATATACTCGGTGAGGCATAAGGTAAGTAACATGAAATAAACCATAAACAATTTATGATACTTGTAAAACCTATTAAATTTCATAATGCTTTTCATAATATGCAGGAAAAAAAACATATCATATTATGTTTGAAACATAATTTAATTCATCAATTAAAAATCGTATAGCCCAAGGTAATATTGAGTGACTAATATACGAGTCGTGTACTAAAAGTACTATTCTTTGCGGCGCCATAATTAAATGATTTAAAACAAGCGCCACCGGTGATTTAAACGAGCGACACATTAGAGTATCGAACAAGCGACACAATAAAGTATCGAAACGAGCGACACCCGAAGGTATCGAAAACTAGCGACACCCGAAGGTATCGAAAACAAGCGACATGTCGAAATCATGTGACTCTAATGGTATACCACAATACTGTCTACTCATGACCAAGGGCAAATAAAAAAATATTCTGCAATAACATAATGGCTAGCATGTAATTATAATTTAAATCATGTAACTCAATCGTAAAGGAACAGTTCATACTCCAATACACCCATTTCCATTTTACAATATGTTGCCATTCTTTAAAAATACGAGACAAGTATCATTTAAAATAATTTTATACTTTAAAAAAATAATTACCTTTTTAGGTCGACTTATCGAAAGTCTTCCTATCACATATTATAAAAACATGCATGCACTCACCTTTGCCTTGTATCAAAATGCCTCACTACTCGATTTCACCCAATACTTTTTTTTTCCCCTTTTCGATTATTATGTCCCCGATTTGACTGATTATCTACAAAAATCATAACATATACCATTTCAAAGTATATTTTAGAATATTCCCAATTCACCAATAATAATGGAAATAACCAATAATTATCTAAAATCAATAAAATTGATCCGATAAAAATTTCCATATTCGAACCAATTTTTTCACACTTTTTATAAAAATTTCCAAACTTTGCATTTTAGTCCCTAAGGACATTTTCAAGCTTCTAACATCAATTTCAAACTAAATCCTTGCATTTTTCATCAAATACACTCAAGGACCTAAGCTTTAGAAATTTCCAACTTGGTCACTAATATTTCCAAAAATTACAATCAAGTCCCAAAGTCACCAAAAATTTCAAATTAAGCCTCCAAACCACTTAACTTGATTTTTCAAGCCACTACACTCCAAAAACAAACTTTATAATTTAGTCCCCAAACTTTTCAAAATTTTCAAATTGGTCCCTAATGCCAAATTAATTAGGGATTTCACTCCAAACCATTTATATCATCATTCTAAACAATTCTTTCTTCTACAACACCTTCCAATTCAATTTTTATCAAAAACCCTAAAATTTCCTCTTTAAAAATCAAGACCTTTTTTCTTTAATCTAACAACACAAATATACTTGAATCACTTCCATTTCATCATTTCCAACCTCAAACCAAAATTTTGCCATAGTTTCCCCATAATTCTTCATCTAACCAATCCTCCAAACTCAACAAAAACACATGGAAACTAAGCAAAAATTATATCAATAGATAGAGAATTTCAAGAGGAAAATTTTTCTATCTAATAGCTCAAGCCAAAAATCAACCACATAAGCACCAAAATTGAATTGAAATCCTTACCCCTTTTTAACTTGAAATTTCGGCAGCTTTCATATCCTTTTTCTTTTCTTTCCTTTTTACACAATTATGCCATTTGGCATATTATTACCCATTAAATACAATATTAAATCATACTATGCCACTTGTCTTGAAATAAAAAAATAGAATATTAAATTCCCTTATCAACATCTAACTAGACTTTAAATACTAGTTAGCAATTTAGTTAGTTTCAAACTAACTAATTGAAATCAACTAATTCAATTGAAATCCAACTAATTCACTTGAAATCCAACCAATTCACTTGAAATCCAACCAACCTCAAGAAACCAACAAAACATAATAAAATATTCAAAATGAATATTTTATAAATTTTCCAACTCAATGGGGCCCATCTTTAAAATTTAGACTCGATTCAAAATCGATAATTAATAAGGTATCGAATATGATCGAATCTAAACAGTCTCAGAAAATTCTCAAATTTCAGCACAAGGTTCCTTGAGTCTAACTAAGGCTCCAATTAAACTTTCATAATTTTCCGAGTTCGAATACTTACCCGAAAAATTTACTAAAACTTATACCTTTACTAGCTTTTTAAACAATTCTCGTACCAAAAATCCGATTCCCACTGAATTTATTCTTCTGATCTAAACTATTCATTTTTACCATAAAATTTATTATTGGGAAAATTACCATTTTGGTCATTATAATTTTCCCAACCTTTCACTTTTGTCACCAAACTTTGAAATCTTACGTTTTAGTCACCAAACTAAAACTATCAATTTTAAGAACTTTGCAAACTAATCACCAAGCACATATAAAGCAAATATAAATCAACTAACAAGCAAATTTTGGGGTATTACATTATCCCAATGAACCAATGATAAATTTAAATTCACTAAGTTAATTCGAACCTAAATCTAACTAAGGCTCTAAAGAATCTAATCCTAGAATTAACTTAATTAATTTGAGGATCGTGCCCCTATTAGACGAGCACACGACTTAAATTAATTAAATTAATTCCTAAACTAACCCAAAGGCCTTAACAAACTAAAAGCCCACCTAAGCTAAGCCCAAGGCCCACCAAGCTAAACCTAGGCCAAAAACAAAACAAGGCCTAAACTAAATCTAATTAAAAAAACTAAGTCCAAAACAACAAAAGGCCCAAACATCTAAACTAAGCCCGAACTAAAACACATATATTCTATTATGGAAACTATACATTATATAAAAACTATATATTATATAATACACATATATTAAACACCAAATCAAGCACACCATCACAAATCCATATTATAACCAAATAACATGATGTAACATTACGAACATAATGCTGAAAATTAACGAAAATAACAATGCAAGATTCAAATTAAATACTGGAAAAAGGACTAAATTAAGAAAAAACAAAATTTGAGGGCCAAACCAAAAGAAAAACAGATTAGTAGATGAGATTATAAATTTTTGTGAAGTTTAAAGGATTAGGGGCGGAATTACAAAAGGCGGAAGCCCCTCTCAGGCGCAATTTTAATAGGGCAGAGAGACTAATAACGTGATTATGAAACATGGAAACCCTTCGGGCGTGATTTTAATAGGGCAGATGGACTTAGGAGAGTAATAAACCATTAATCAAAAAGGGGTCGGTTATAAAAACCCTTTTAGCCGGCTCGTACCTCTTTTGGAAATTTTCTACTTCAAAACCATAATATCACTCCCCTATTTGCTCTATTAGGATTCTTGAAACCCAGAAAGGCAACGACTTTCAGCTGCAACAACTACCGTGAACCACTGCACTGGCTGCCACTCACCAGCGTAGGTGGACCAAAACCTAGTCTCAAAAAACATCCTCACCTTCCTTTGAAACCAAAATTGAAACCCACTTTTGAGAAACACAGATGGAAAACCCTTTCTTTTTGAAAAGCCAAAGGTAAAAAAAGACAGCCACCTCCCTCCTTGTTGGCCTTTTCACCATTTCACCCCTCACGGAGACCGGATTTGGGATTATCAATGGCGAGAGAAGACAGACCGATGATGGGAGATGACACGGCAAAGGTAAGAAAAAGCAAAGCCCTAATCTGTTTATGTATATGCTTTTTGATTGAAAGAACAAAGAGAAAGAGATATACCACAAACTGCTAGCGGCATTCCTTTGCTTTTTTGCTCTATTCCTTTCAAATTGCCGATTGCTTTATAATGTTTAGGGTTTTTTATATACCCGTAATTATATTCAATTAAAAAAGGATAATGAAATCAAAAAATCCTCTATTGGCTAATACACGTCCTTTTTGTCTGAATTCAACTGCCATTCTAAAATTCCCGTGCCCATTTATTTTCATTGCGCCTTTGATTATCAATTTTTTGTGCATCTCTTTGCATGTGAGCGAACGGTGAGAACAGGGACTAGAGAGGGGAAAGGCCACTTTTCGGACGTGGCGATTTGGATGGTCGTCAATAGTGCATAGATCCTACGCGACAGTTGAAGAGATGGTGGGTGCGAAGGACGCGCCAATCGGGAGATGAAAGGCCTCTGGTGGCATTGTATGCGCAGGGGAAATAGGAGGTCATGAGCCACTTCACACGTGTGTGGGACGTTTGAAAGGTCGCGGTTGGATTACACACGCAGCGGGTGCAATCTGGACCAAGGATAAAAAGGGGTTATCAGATTAGGTTATTTAGGGTTTAGTTATTTATGGGCCCTAACGGGCCAAATGTAATAATATCTACTAATAATATTTTTTTGGGGTTTTTAAATGTAAATGGACTGATATATAAACTTGGGCTGAGTTATTTTAATTGGGTTTCTGTTTAATATATCTTCTTTAGCTTAATTTAATAACAATAATAACAAAGATGAATACTATTAGTAATGACCATACTATATAATAACACTAAGGTAATATAACATTTAACATTTTGGGATTTTCAATTTAACTACATATAATAATAATACTAAGGATAATAACGTGGTAGTAGTAGAACAAAATAAAGGCGGTACTAACGATATAATATATTCATTTCTAATATATAGTAACAAAGCCAAACTTCAAAGTTAATACTTAATTGTAATACTAGTAATATTTAGGGTTTTTTGAGTGGATAATAGTGTGATAACAAATAACATAATAGATAACAAGTAAAAATAGTAACATTTTGGCTTTTGGATTTTAAACAATAATCATATATATACTATATAGTAATAACATAGATATATATTCTCATAGATAGTAGCACCATATAAGAAAGCCCATTAATGCAAAAATAAAAACGGGTCACCCCCGGACAAAATTAGTGATTATAGCTGCCCTTATTTGCTTATACTTCTGGAACAAGAATAAAGCAAAGACCATAAACACTAATTTTGTCCTACTTCCTTGTTGGACAATTTGCTCTTCCAGAATGACAGTGAGCAAATCCAAACAAATTGTTTTTCCAGAGTAGCAAAAACAATTTGGTAGTGCTAGCATGTCCTTCCCTAGCGGCAACGAGCAGACTAATTAGCGAACGACTCATTCCCCCCAAAGCGGTAGCGAACGAATCCAAATGACTTGTTTTTCTAAAATGGCAGAAAACAAATCGGATGGCGATGGCATGTCCTTTCGAAATGGCAGTAGGCAAGCCCACTATCTTTCTAACGACTCATTTTTTGAAACGACATTGAATGAATCCAAATAACGTTGCTCTCCCGAAGAGGCAGAAAGCAAACTGGGTGGTGCTAGATGTCCTTTCGAAATGACAGTAGACAAACCAACTAGACTTTAGACAACTCGTCCTTCTGAGATGGCGTTGAATGAATCCAAATAACTTTGCTTCCCCGAAGCGGCAGAAAGTAAATTGGGTGGTGTTGGGATGACCTTCTGAAGCGGCAGTAAACAAACCAACCGGCCTTTAGACGACTCATCCTTCCGAGACGGCGTTGAATAAATCCAAATAACTTTGCTTCCCCGAAGCGGCAGAAAGCAAAGTGTGCTAATGCGTCCCTCCAAAATGGTAAGGAACAAATGGTAATTCCTATCATGAAGGTTCCATTCATCTTGGACCTATACGGGCAGACATCAACCTTAGGAGGTACTCAATCTTTTTTGTGATTTTCTTTAAAAAGGGATGCCAAGTCTGTAATGATAAGAGTTAGCATGCTCCTAATTCTAGGAATGTCTAACTAAATATGATGCATGAGCGTGGCAATTTTAAACTTTCTCGGGCAATTTCTCTTCGTGCCCTCTTTTACTCGAGTCCTCCATTTTTTTTCTTCTTCGTGATAGCAGTGCTTCCTCCCTCACTCGGGTTCACCCTTCATGCCCCCTTTTGAGTTCTTGAACCTTTTGTTCTATAGCGCCCTTTTCATGTTTTCACTTTAGAGAAATTTTTTTCTTTTTCTTTTCTTTTTTCTTTTTCTCCCATTTTTTCCTCTCTCTTTTTCTTTTTTCTTTCCTTTGGGCATCGTTGCGAGTTTTTACCACTAGTCCCTCGGACTTCAACATGAACAGCGTTCAATGCTTTTTCGCGATAAATCTTATCACTTTTACCTCCGATGTCCTCTTTTTTCAATTTTGGCGAACTCTTTTCCTATCTAGGAATAAACCTGCACTTAATAGGTTATATCATAGTAATGCTGAGAAATATTTTGCTTTTTATTCAATCAATTTTAAACTAGTGTTCCAATAAGCCAAGAACACTATTTAAAATAAATCAAGTTAATTAATCATGGTTTTAAAATGTCAATCTAAACTTGCAATTAATTTTATCCCAAAAGTGATTAAGAAATGTTCAATTAATTTAATGAATTTAACATTTATCTGTAACACCCCCGACCCGTATCCGTACACGAATATGAATCGAGAATGTCACAGAAAATATACAATATACTTACCGTGCTAAATTTAGGCTAACAAATATACAATATACTAATATTGTCAATTTAAAAGATAAGCATAAAGTATTATAATTATATAAATCGTGTTTTAATTTCGAACTATTACAAGGCAAGCCGGATTTAAAATTTTACAAAACTGACAGGTTACTTAATTACATGCCACTAAATACAACAAAATAGGATGTCATAGATACAAGAAAATAACCTGTCTGTGTTGTAGGCCCTAATACCCGATCTGATGCAAAAGCTATCCCACTAGCTATTCCGGCAACCTACATGTATCACCGAAATACACGCTGAGAATATACTCAGTGAGGCATAAGGTAAGTAACATGAAATAAACCATAAACAATTTATGATACTTGTAAAACCTATTAAATTTCATAATACTTTTCTTAATATGCAGGAAAAAAAACATATCATATTATGTTGAAACATAATTTAATTCATCAATTCAAAATCGTATAGCCCAAGGTAATATTGAGTGACTAATATACGAGTCGTGTACTAAAAGTACTATTCTTTGCGAGCGCCATAATTAAATGACGAAAACAAGCGCCACCGAAGTGACGAAACGAGCGACACATTAGAGTATCGAACAAGCGACACAATAAAGTATCGAAACGAGCGACACCCGAAGGTATCGAAAACTAGCGACACCCGAAGGTATCGAAAACAAGCGACATGTCGAAATCATGTGACTCTAATGGTATACCACAATACTGTCTACTCATGACCAAAGGCAAATATAAAAATATTTCCTGCAATAACATAATGACTAGCATGTAATTATAATTTAAATCATGTAACTCCATCGTAAAGGAACAGTTCATACTCCAATACACCCATTTCCATTTTACAATATGTTGCCATTCTTTAAAAATACGAGACAAGTATCATTTAAAATAATTTCATACTTTAAAAAATAATTACCTTTTTAGGTCGACTTATCAAAAGTCTTCCTATCACATATTATAAAAATATGCATGCACTCACCTTTGCCTTGTATCAAAATGCCTCACTACTCGATTTCAGTCCAGTACTTTTTCTTTCCCCTTTCGATTATTATGTCCCCGATTTGACTGATTATCTACAAAAATCATAACATATACCATTTCAAAGTATATGTTAGAATATTCTCAATTCACCAATAATAATGGAAATAACCAATAATTATCTAAAATCAATAAAATTGATCCGATAAAAATTTCCATATTCGAACCAATTTTTTCACACTTTTTATAAAAATTTCCAAACTTTGCATTTTAGTCCCTAAGGACATTTTCAAGCTTCTAACATCAATTTCAAACTAAATCCTTGCATTTTTCATCAAATACACTCAAGGACCTAAGCTTTAGAAATTTCCAACTTGGTCACTAATATTTCCAAAAATTACAATCAAGTCCCAAAGTCACCAAAAATTTCAAATTAAGCCTCCAAACCACTTAACTTGATTTTTCAAGCCACTACACTCCAAAAACAAACTTTATAATTTAGTCCCCAAAACTTTCAAAATTTTCAAATTGGTCCCTAATGCCAAATTAATTAGGATTTCACTCCAAACCATTTATATCATCATTCTAAACAATTCTTTCTTCTACAACACCTTCCAATTCAATTTTTATCAAAAACCCTAAAATTTCCTCTTTAAAAATCAAGACCTTTTTTCTTTAATCTAACAACACAAATATACTTGAATCACTTCCATTTCATCATTTCCAACCTCAAACCAAAATTTTGCATAGTTTCCCCATAATTCTTCATCTAACCAATCCTCCAAACTCAACAAAAACACATGGAAACTAAGCAAAAATTATATCAATAGATAGAGAATTTCAAGAGGAAAAATTTTCTATCTAATAGCTCAAGCCAAAAATCAACCACATAAGCACCAAAATTGAATTGAAATCCTTACCCCCTTTTAACTTGAAATTTCGGCAGCTTTCATATCCTTTTTCTTTTCTTTCCTTTTTACACAATTATGCCATTTGGCATATTATTACCCATTAAATACAATATTAAATCATACTATGCCACTTGTCTTGAAATAAAAAAAAATGGAATATTAAATTCCCTTATCAACATCTAACTAGACTTTAAATACTAGTTAGCAATTTAGTTAGTTTCCAACTAACTAATTGAAATCCAACTAATTCACTTGAAATCCAACTAATTCACTTGAAATCCAACCAATTCACTTGAAATCCAACCAACCTCAAGAAACCAACCAGAACATAATAAAATATTCAAAATGAATATTTTATAAATTTTCCAACTCCAATGGGGCCCATCTTTAAAATTTAGACTCGATTCGAAATACCGATAATTAATAAGGTATCGAATATGATCGAATCTAAACAGTCTCAGAAAATTCTCAAATTTCAGCACAAGGTTCCTTGAGTCCAACTAAGGCTCCAATTAAAATTTCATAATTTTCCGAGTTCGAATACTTACCCGAAAAATTTACTAAAACTTATACCTTTACTAGCTTTTTACACAATTCTCGTACCAAAAATCCGATTCCCACTGAATTTATTCTTCTGATCTAAACTATTCATTTTTACCATAAAATTTATTATTGGGAAAATTACCATTTTGGTCATTATAATTTTCCCAACCTTTCACTTTTGTCACCAAACTTTGAAATCTTACGTTTTAGTCACCAAACTAAAACTATCAATTTTAAGAACTTTGCAAACTAATCTCCAAGCACATATAAAGCAAATATAAATCAACTAACAAGCAAATTTTGGGGTATTACAATTCTTCCCCCTTAAGAAAATTCGTCCTCGAATTTTCAGAGCGTACCTGGTTTAAACAGATGTGGGTACTGCTTCTCCATCATTTCCTTCTCCATCATTTCCTTCGTCTCCCATGTCGCTTCTTCAACTTTATGATTACGCCACAAGACTTTAACCAAAGGTATCCGCTTGTTTCTCAACTCTTTAGTACCATAAGCTAATATCCCGACCGGTTCTTCCTCGTGACGCCGTGTCCGATCAGTAATTCGATCTCATCAGGTGCAATCACATGGGATGGATCTTATCGGTACCTTCAAGCATGGAGACATGAAAAACATCATGGATTTTACTCATTTCGGTGGAAGAGCCAACTAATAAGCAACAGGCCCACTTTCTTTAAAATCTTATACGGTCCAATGTATCGAGGACTTAACTTTCCTTTGCGTCCAAATCTCATGATTTTCTTCCAAGGAGAAACCTTTAAAAACACTTTTTCTCCCACCTTAAATTGGATATCTTTTCTTTTCAAATCTGCATATGTTTTTTGTCGGTCTGCAGCTTTTTTAAGATTTTCTTTCACAATTTTTACTTTTTCCTCTGTGTCTTGTAACAGATCGGGCTTTAAAATCTTGTAATCCACAGAATCGAACCAATTCAACGGCGATCTACACTTTCGCCATACAACGCCTCAAATGGTGCCATCTATATACTTGCCTCGATAAATCAAGTTATATAAGCAAATTCTGCCAACGGCAAGTACTTTTCCCAAGATCCCTCAAATTCAATAACACAAGCTCTCAGCATATCCTCAAGGATCTGAATCACCCGTTTTGACTGACCATCACCGAGGGATGAAAGGTCAGTCTTGAAATGCAAACGTGTCCCCATTGCCTTCGTAATGCTGCTTTCCAAAACTTGGATGTAAACTTGGGATCTCTCGCGGACACTATAGATGAGGGTACTCCATGAAGTCGAACCACCTTTTTAATATACAACTCAAAGATACATGCTCATCCGAAAATCTGTCCGAATCGGTATAAAATGAGTCTGTCTTGGTTAATCATCCACAATCACCCGGATAGAATCCTTCTTACTGGGAGTCAGAGGCAGTCCTATAATAAAATCCATCGTAATCCTTTCCCACTTCCATTATGGAACATAAATAGACTGCAGCTTCCCTGATGGCACTTGATGCTCTGCTTTCACCTTCTGACAGGTCAAACATTTAGCAACAAACTCTGAAATCATTCTCTTCATACCGCCACCAAGATCGACTTCTGAAATCCTGATACATCTTGTTTCCACCTAGATGTATAGTCAATGGACTATAGTGAGCTTCCATAAGCAGATCTCATTTCAACTTAGCATCTTCAGGGATATGCAACCTGTCTTTATAATAAAGACATCCATCGAGTCTAATCTCATAATTCTTCACTTCACCCGATTCCACTTGTTTAATCTTTTCGGTACATTCTTTATCTTATTGTTGACTTTCTTTAATCCGGTCAAACAATGCTGATTTTATTCTTAATTCCACCGAAAATGAACCATCAGATTGTCCTTTCAACTGAGCATTCATAGCTCGTAATGTAGAAAATGTCTTCCGGCTCAAAGCATCTGCTACAACATTAGCTCTGCCGGGATGATAATCAATAACCAGATCATAGTCTTTGATTAGCTCCAACCATCTTCGTTGCCTCAAATTCAACTCTTTCGAGTCATCGATACTTTAAACTTTTGTGATCAGTGTAAACATGACAACCCTCACCGTATAGATAATGTCGCCAAACTTTCAGAGCAAACACTACTGCAGAAAGCTCCAAATCATGTGTCGGATAATTATTCTCATGTGTTTTCAGCTGTCGGGAAGCATAAGCAATCACCTTTCCTTCTTGCATCAGCACGCAACCCAAACCAATATAAGATGCATCACTGTATGAAATAAATTCCTTACCCGACTCAGCTGAACTAATACTGAGCTTCATTAAAACTTTCTTCAAATGATCAAAACTCTCTTGGCATTTATCATTCCAAAAAATGGCACATCTTTTCTCAACAATTTGGTAAAATGGAGCAGCTATCAAAGAAAAATCCTTGACAAACTGCGATAGTATCCAACCAATCCCAAGAAACTACGAACCTCGGTAATATTCTTGGGAACTTTCCATTCAAGGATGGACTGTACTTTCTTAGGATTAACTCGTATCCCCTCAACTGAAGCAATGTGTCCTAAGAAAGCCACCTCGGACAGCCAAAACTCACATTTTGAGAGCTTGGCATATAACTTCTTTTCTCTCAAAATCTGCAATACTATTCGCGGTGCACATCATGATCTTCTTTGGTCTTGAATACACCAAAATATCATCAATGAAGACCACTACAAACTGATCAAGTTATGGTTGAAACACTCGGTTCATCAAGTCCATAAATGCAGCTGGAGCATTAGTAAGACCGAATGGCATAACCACAAACTCGTAATGACCATACCTTGTTCGAAAAGCTATCTTCGGAACATCCTCCTCTTTGACTTTCAATCGATAATAGCCTTGATCAAGATCAATCTTGGAAAACACTCTGCTCTGCTCCTTTTAGTTGATCAAACAAATCTTCAATTCTCGGTAGTGGATACTTATTTTTAATAGTCACTTTGTTCAGCTGTCGATAATCAATACACAAATCATAACGAACCATCTTTCTTTTTAACAAACAACACCGGTGCTCCCCACGGTGAAATACTAGGACGAATAAACCCTTTATCCAGTAGTTCTTGCAATTGTGACTTCAATTCTCTTAAAAACTTTGCGGTGCCATTCTATATGGAGCCATCGATATTGGTTCAGTCCCCGAATTACCTCAATTCCAAATCAACTTCCTTTCCGTGCCAAACCCGCAATTCCTCCGAAACACATCCGGAAAGTCTCAGATCTTTGTCGGAATGGCACCGAGATCATTACCATCCTTTTGATTATCCACTACATGTGCGAGAAAAGCCCGGCAACCTGTTCCAACAGCTTTTTAGCTTTAAGGGCTGAAATCACATTCTGCAAACACCGAGATCCTTCTCCCAAAACTATAATCTATGATCCATCACCGCCTTCAAAATCAATCATTCTCGACGACATCTCACACAGTAGCATCATGGGCATGAAGCCAATCCATACCTGAAATAATCTTCAAATCACCAAAAGATAACTCTAATAAATCACTGAAAACTCATATCCTCAACTATCGGTGAACAGTCCTTACACACCCCAGTTTACCCGAGCACTTTGACCAAGTGGATTGACAGCTATCACATCACTCGAGTAGACACTACAGAATTCCTCTATCCCATACCAATTTAGCACTAACATAGGAGTGTATGGATCCAAAGGTCTATCAAAACAAAAACAGTTCACCATAAAGTAGAAAAGTACCTATGATGATGTCGGGATCCTCCCGATCATCTCGGTCATCACAAGTTCGAATATGATAGACTCGAGCGTAAGCTCATCATCTTTCCCGAACTGTCCGAGATGAACTCTGCAAATCCACGGCCTCGGCCTCCCTGCATACCCACCGATCTCTCTCATGCGGACATCTGTCTTCACGAGCTGGACAATCTCGAACAAAGTGTCCCATCTCTCCACAGTTGAAACAGGCACCTGTAACTTTTCGGCACTCTCCACGATGATACCGATTACAGTGCTTACACTGTGGAGCTCCTGATCTGTTTCCAGAATTCTTTGCCGAAGAACCCTTAGACTTTCCAGCTTGACTGGTCTGACCTCGAGATGCCGAATATCCAGATTTACCTTGATGAAAATTACCTTTACCTCGCTTAGCTGATCGCGAAGTAAAAGATGATTCAGCTCCTCTTTTTCTCGCCCCGCACGTCTCTTTCTCGGCCTTGTCTCGAACATTCTCCATCGCTTTGGCTTTATTAACAGCATCCTAAAAATCTTGGATAGGGTTGGCCACTAACACCTCCTGATATCTCGAATCCAAACCACCAATGAAACTGTCTATAACAATTCTCTCAGTAGGTAACAGCTCAGCAGCAAATCGGCTCAGACGGTTGAAATCACACTCATACTCATAAATCGACCGTCCTTCTTGCTTCAGATCGATGAACTGCTGTCTCATCTCTCTAACAAAAATAGCTCCGATATATTTCCTTCGAAACTCTCGAAGGAAAAACTGCCAGGTGATCTCCTCGTGCACACGAGCTATAATGGTGTTCCACCGGATCGAGTGACCCTCTCAATAGAGAAACTACACCATCAAGCTTTCCTCGATCATCGCGTCCGATGCGAGCTAATATAGATTGTACATCATTAAGCCATGTATCGGTGAGAGTGGATCACCATCTTCTTCTCCTTTAAAATTCAAGCCTCAAGTGTCTTTAGCTCACATTCAAATCGTCTTTCAATATAGCTCCTTTATGCAAAGTATGATGTATTTTTTGTCAAGTTTTAATTTTACCTTGAGGGAGGTCTTATTCAAATATAGCATTCCTTTGAGTCTGGACTAAAAAAATGTGCCCTGATCCTCATTTTTTCATGATTTAAATTCATTAACATGTAAAAGTAAAATGGGTCATCTGATGGAATAAAATGGATTCTCCGCAATAACTTAAAAATAAACACATAAAAGGCCCACTAAAAGCCCTAACCTAAAAAGGCACAAATTACGGAAATTTAATTAGAACCTAGTTACTAATTAGGTGATTCATTTGTAAATTAATTAACCTAAAATTCTACTAAACTCATAAATTAATTGCATCAACATAAAATCGATATCATTTTCAACTATAAAAGCGACATCCTAGTGAAAATAAATCAAGTTAAAATCACTTTTTAAAATTACTCAAAAATAAATCCCCCAAAGTGATTAAAAATGTTCAATTAATTTAATGAATTTAACATTTAATGTAACACCCTCCTCGACCCGTATCCGCATACGAATATGAATCGAGAATGTCACGAAAAAATATACAATATACTTACCATGCTAAATTTAGGCTAACAAATTTATTTATTTATTTATTTTAACTCATAATACTAATATTATCAATTTAAAAGATAAGCATAAAGTATTATAATTATATAAATCATGTTTTAATTTCAAACTATTACAAGGCAAGCCGGATTTAAAATTTTACAAAATCGACAAAGTTACTTAATTACATGCCACTAAATACAACAAAATAGGATGTCATAGATACAAGAAAATAACTTGTCTCATCGTTGTAGGCCCTAATACCCGATCTGATGCAAAAGCTATCCCACTAGCTATTCCGGCAACCTACGCGTATCACCGAAATACACGATGAGAATATACTCAGTGAGGCATAAGGTAAGTAACATGAAATAAACCATAAACAATTTATGATACTTGTAAAACCTATTAAATTTCATAATACTTTTCATAATATGCAGGAAAAAAAACATATCATATTATGTTGAAACATAATTTAATTCATCAATTAAAAATCGTATAGCCCAAGGTAATATTGAGTGACTAATATACGAGTCGTGTACTAAAAGTACTATTCTTTTTTGCGAGCGCCATAATTAAATGATTTAAAACAAGCGCCACCGAAGTGATTTAAACGAAACGACACATTAGAGTATCGAACAAGCGACACAATAAAGTATCGAAACGAGCGACACCCGAAGGTATCGAAAACGAGCGACACCCGAAGGTATCGAAAACAAGCGACATATCGAAATCATGTGACTCTAATGGTATACCACAATACTGTCTACTCATGACCAATGGCAAATATAAAAATATTTCCTGCAATAACATAATGGCTAGCATGGCATTATAATTTAAATCATGTAACTCAATCGTAAAGGAGCAGTTCATACTCCAATACGCCCATTTCCATTTTACAATATGCTGCCATTCTTTAAAAATACGAGACAAGTATCATTTAAAATAATTTCATACTTTAAAAAAATAATTACCTTTTTAGGTCGACTTATCGCAAGTCTTCCTATCACATATTATAAAAACATGCATGCACTCACCTTTGCCTTGTATCAAAATGCCTCACTACTCGATTTCAGTCCAGTACTTTTTTTTCCCCTTTCGATTATTATGTCCCCCCGATTTGACTGATTATCTACAAAAAATCATAACATATACCATTTCAAAGTATATGTTAGAATATTCCCAATTCACCAATAATAATGGAAATAACCAATAATTATCTAAAATCAATAAAATTGATCCGATAAAAATTTCCATATTCGAACCAATTTTTTTCACACTTTTTATAAAAATTTCCAAACTTTGCATTTTAGTCCCTAAGGACATTTTCAAGCTTCTAACATCAATTTCAAACAAAATTTACATTTTTCATCAAATACACTCAAGGACCTAAGCTTTAGAAATTTCCAACTTGGTCACTAATATTTCCGAAAATTACATTCAAGTCCCAAAGTCACCAAAAATTTCAAATTAAGCCTCCAAACCACTTAACTTGATTTTTCAAGCCACTACACTCCAAAAACAAACTTTATAATTTAGTCCCCAAACTTTTCAAAATTTTCAAATTGGTCCCTAATGCCAAATTAATTAGGGATTTCACTCCAAACCATTTATATCATCATTCTAAACAACTCTTTCTTCTACAACACCTTCCAATTCAATTTTTATCAAAAACCCTAAAATTTCCTCTTTAAAAATCAATACTTTTTTTCTTTAATCTAACAACACAAATATACTTGAATCACTTCCATTTCATCATTTCCAACCTCAAACCAAAATTTTGCCATAGTTTCCCCATAATTCTTCATCTAACCAATCCTCCAAACTCAACAAAAACACATGGAAACTAAGCAAAAATTATATCAATAGATAGAGAATTTCAAGAGGAAAAATTTTCTATCTAATAGCTCAAGCCAAAAATCAACCACATAAGCACCAAAATTGAATTGAAATCCTTACCCCCTTTTAACTTGAAATTTCGGCAGCTTTCAATCTCCTTTTTCTTTTCTTTCCTTTTTACACAATTATGCCATTTGGCATATTATTACTCATTAAATACAATATTAAATCATACTATGCCACTTGTCTTGAAATAAAAAAAATGGAATATTAAATTCCCTTATCAACATCTAACTAGACTTTAAATACTAGTTAGCAATTTAGTTAGTTTCCAACTAACTAATTGAAATCCAACTGATTCACTTGAAATCCAACCAACCTCAAGAAACCAACCAAAACATAATAAAATATTCAAAATGAATATTTTATAAATTTTCCAACTCCAATGGGGCCCATCTTTAAAACTTAAACTCAATTCGAAACACCGATAATTAATAAGGTATCAAATATGATCGAATCTAAACAGTCTCATAAAATTCTCAAATTTCAGCACAAGGTTCCTTGAGTCTAACTAAGGCTCCAATTAAAATTTCATAATTTTCCGAGTTCGAATACTTACCCGAAAAAATTACCAAAACTTATACCTTTACTAGCTTTTTACACAATTCTCGTACCAAAAATCCGATTCCCATTGAATTTATTCTTCTATCTAAACTATCCATTTTTACCATAAAATTTATTATTGGGAAAATTACCATTTGGTCCTTATAATTTTCCCAACCTTTCACTTTTGTCACCAACTTTGAAATCTTACGTTTTAGTCACCAAACTAAAACTATCAATTTTAAGAACTTTGCAAACTAATCACCAAGCACATATAAATCAACTAACAAGCAAATTTTGGTGTACTACATTTCTCTTAGACTTTTTGATTATATTTATTAATTTTTATTAAAAATTAATTTTAATATTCGGAATATCGACGTTTTTCTTTGCTTTAGCTTTAGGAAAATCCATTGTCACAATTTTTTTAAAATATATATAAAAGTATCCCATTGCTGCAAATTTTATCTATCTATTTATTTGATCAATATATTATTTCAAAACAGGGGAAATCTTTCAAAAAAGGGTTAGAATACAAACATATATTTTACACTAAACCTAGTCTATCTATCTATATTGTTCATACGCTATTTTCATGATAATGGCTGTGATTTGACTTAAACTAAGTTGGAACTATGCCAATCCCACTACCATTCTTGTTAGGTGTATTTTTTTTCCTACATAATGTCTTTTTTCTAAAAATAAATTTTGGGAAGTTCTAGGCCGAGACAAACTAAAATAAGCCTAAAATAAAATTATACAAAAATATTTATAAAAATAATAAGAATTTTGATATCGAATTTTATGTACCTACATAAATGCTTATAAAATCGATAAATATTTATGTATATATCAAAATTCTTACTATTTTTATAAACATTTCTATAGGTACATAAAAATCGATAATAAAATTTTTACTATTTTTATAAATATTTTTATATAACTTTATTTTAGACTCATTTTAAACTACTTAAAATTTTTCCCATAAATTCTAAGATGGTGGGCTACATATATCAAGCAAGTCGCTTTAATTGGACAAATGCTTGACAAGTTGCCAAATCAATTATAAATCCGAACATCCTAATTTTACCTGTTTTGAGATTGCTTTTTGTTTTTTAGTGGAAGAAAGAGGATGCTTGGTCGGAACAAATTAACTGTTGAGAATCTTGTTTGATGTCACCCGATGAATTGAAAAGATTCATATCTTTGCTCGTCTGATCTTAAGCCAGCTGCCTTAAATTTAACCAACACTAATCACTTTGTTTTGTCACGTGAGTTTTTTTTTAACTAATCTAAATCGATTTACATTGCACACTTAATTTTGATGGATGTGTCTCTTAGCTGAAATTTTCTGCATCCACAAGACATCGAACTCGAGAATGCGTAAATGATACTAAACTTAGGGCCGTAAATGAACCAAACGTTAAACGAATGGTTCATGAATCGTTCTACGAGAACTTCGTTTATGTTCGTTTATTTATTAAACGAACGAACATGAACAAGATTTCATGTTCGTTTAATTAAATGAACGAACATAGACAAAGAGCTCGTTCGTTCATTTACGTTCATGAATGTTCGGTAATCCGTTCATTTATGTTTGTTCGTTTATGTTTATTCACATATATCCATTTATATTTATTATATTTCATAAGAAAAGTATTATATTAAAAAAATAAATTTATTCATATATGTCTGTTCGTTTATATTCATTTAAATTTATTCACACGTCCCTTATGTTCGTTCATTTGTGTTCATTTACGTTCGTTTATCATTTTAACAAACGAACATGAAAGAACACAAGCTACAATCCTTAACAAACTAACAGAAACAATAAATTATGTTCGTGTTCGTTTATTTATTCAGTTAAAATTAAATGAACGAACATGAACATACTTTCGTTCGCGTTTGTTCGGTTTGTTTACATGCTTAACTAAACTGCTTATCACTTGAACTAACATCTATTGGTTATGATATATATTTATTAAAAAAACAGTGATATATATGGTGTGTAGTATTAGTATGTATGACATTAGTGGTTGACTCGTCCAATTCATATTCATAATTAAACAAAAATTAGATATTAAATTAAATATTGATGTCAAATCAGACAATAATATATATATACACCCAATTTTAAAGTATAACTAAATTTGTTTTTTTTTTCAGAAAATAATTAAAAAATTTGTTAATTTTCCCCTTAATGTGAAATACTGTCCAATTGTCTAATGAAATCTAGGCCCACGCGTCAGTCATCTATACGACGGACGACACAAATCAAAGCCATAAAACAAATTCTCTGCTACTCTGATTGGTCCACGTGCCCTCAATCCTTTCTACACCACTAGCGGTTTTGCACGAAAAACTACCGGTTTTTGCTTTCTCCCTCAAAACTTTCCTTATATAGATGGTTTTATTTTTCCCACTGACGATAGAAAAATACCAAAAAGACGTCTCTGAAGTCTGGTACTAGACTACGGTATGTCTCCTTTTTCCCGTTCCTCACTTCCTCTCCAAGCAAATTTTATTTTCTTTTGCCTAAATAAAGTAAAAGAAAAAAAATCCATTTTTTTTTTGTTAGCTTGAATACCTTT
Source organism: Hibiscus mutabilis (assembly GCA_019671005.1). Lineage (NCBI taxonomy): Eukaryota > Viridiplantae > Streptophyta > Magnoliopsida > Malvales > Malvaceae > Hibiscus > Hibiscus mutabilis. Next base: position 43,258,538 of record CM033752.1, on the reverse strand, counting down.
TATTATTTTTCTTACTTTTTTTAATCGAAAATCGAGAGTTGCAATTTTTTTCTTTTTTTTTTGTTTGAATATTTGGAAAGATTAATTGGTTGCGCAGTACCGCGGCGAGCTAAAGCTATGGGGAGAGGGAAAATAGTGATAAGGAGGATCGATAACTCGACGAGCAGGCAAGTAACTTTCTCGAAACGAAGGAACGGATTGTTGAAGAAAGCTAAGGAGCTCGCGATCTTGTGCGATGCTGAAGTTGGAGTAATGATTTTCTCCAGCACCGGAAAGCTCTACGATTTTGCTAGCACCAGGTCCTTTTAAGATCTCTTTTCATCGTTGATTTTTTTTCTTGCTTAATTAATTATTATGCTAGCTATTATGTTCATAGATAAGATTTGTGTGTTTTTTCGTAAAATAAAGTCGCTATATATATTGATTAAATGTGACAATAAAATGAGAGTTTAATGTTGAAAAATGATGGGGAAATTTAAATGCCAGAGTTTTTACTTTTGATCTTGTAATTCTATGATTAAAAAATGCATGGATTAATTTACTGTGTGAATTTAGCTAGAATTTCCTTTGATTGTTGGTCTTCAGATTCGATGCTATTAAGACTTTAATTGAATTGGGGTTGGAATTCGTTGAAAGTGAGCATATAAAATAACTGGTTTCATAACTTGAAGTAGAATTGCAGATTTTAGAGATAGTAATTAATTTTACTGCTTGACTTAGAGGTTTCGATCAGTTTACTAAACTTTCTGAGCACTAAGAAGAATCTTAGCTTTGCTTCATAAAAACCTCTAGGAACTTAACTCGTTACTTTTTGTTTATAGTCAAAATTGGATTAGGATCCTGATTTGAAATGTTTGTGAATAAAATCCTTATAGCTTATAATTAATCATAATGCGAGGTTGAAAAGCTAAATTAAAATAACACTGTTATACATTGAACTTTTACCGGTTGAAAACACCTTAAATATTTATACTATTTCCCCCAAAATTTAGACACCATATATAACCATGGAAGCACCTAAATATGAAGTTAGTAGGAAAAGAGAGAAAAAATTATAGTAAATGCTTTATATTGTAAAACTTGTAAGATTTGTTTGTGAGAATTTCAGTTAAATGAAGGGGGTCCAAGCCTTGTGATATACCTTACAGTGATAAACTGATAATAATAGATGATTTTTAGAATGATATATGTAGCATAGGAACTTAAAGGAATCTTAGGTGAAAAGGGTCAGGTTAGGGATACCTCGACCCTACATCTAGGTCATGAAATGAAAGTGAATGAAGAAAGAAGCTTAAGAAAAGCAAAAGCAAAAAGACTAGTATGTTGTGTTGTACGTAGTGAAACTTTGGCTTAATATTACCTATAGTATTAGTGACAATTTTAAATGTCAATGAAGCATTGCTAAACTAAATTTGTTCTTACTTTCTTCTTTAAATATGGTTATGAGTTATGACTATGCATATAGTTTTGATTTTCAATTGTAGAGAGGCTGGATACGATAGTTAACTAGTTAAGTAGCTAAAACTTGCTATAGCAGTTGCTGAAAACTGGCGCTGGTAAGTGGATTAATTGTGGAGGATGACAGAAGATAATTTGTAGGTTTAAGTACACACACATTAAAAGTTGTGCCTCATAGAGGCATAATCAAGGGCAAAGCCGAAATTTTATATTAGTAGCTTCCTTCTTTTCACAAAGTCAAGACTCGGATCTCATTTTTAATAGATAATGAAATACATAGTAAAACTATATTTAAATAAAACATCTAAAACTTACATGATTACTTAAACTTTTGCAAATGTTATTCAATATATGATATTTTATATAAATATCTATTTATATGGTAAGAAACTTAAAGGAGAAAATTTTCTTATATAAACACTGGTGTGTGTTTTAACTAAACATTTTAAATCAACCTGATAGTTTTCACCTTAATATGAAAAATTATAATATATGAAAAATACAAATAAATATGAACACATGAATGTGTCAAAATTTATATAATATACAATGCTTTGAACATGAAAACATACTTGTGAGATGTAATTATGAAACTAACTTTATTTTGATCCAGACTTTTTTAGGGTTGATCCAAGCTTTCTTAAAAGCATGTGGTGACATTTTATTTAGAACTGAATTCAATACTATGGATAAGTTTAGGCTCCCATTTTAATTTCACTGTCAAAGGCACTATAATGATCCCCTAGAAAGAGGTATCAACTAATCATCTTTAATTGCTAAAGATGTTTCTATAAAAATCAAGGACTTTTATAATAGAAAACTGGAAATCAGGCGTGAATCTTTTAAACAGAAAACAGCTCAACATTTGCTTAAACTAAGATTATTATGAAATATAATATTAGAAAGAAACCAATCCTATAATCATAGAAAATGTGAAGAGATTTCTTAACTATGTTATTTAAATACAATATATTATTTTGCCCATTGTTCTTTTGTTTATTGAATTTTGTCGTTCTTTATGGACTAATTCTTTTTGGAAAAAGAAAAGAAAAATTGCTGGAGGGTTAGTAGCTGAAAGGTTAAAGCCAGTGATTTGGTAAGCACAAGGTTTTTAAGTACAGAGTTCTTTATTAAAATCCCTATTCCTTTCACCACTTTGTAAAAAATGATAAGATTATGCAATAACCTCTCAGATCTCAAATTCAAATGTCATAATCTTTATTTATCTAGTATTTGTATTTGAATAAATTAGATAGTAACAACCTTGGTTGTGTTGTGTATAAATACGTTGTCATTGATAAATAAAATGCAAAACACATTTCCTCAACCTTCGTGATTCTTTTCTCTTTATATAACTATGTTTGATAAACCGAGTTTTGAGCTAACATTAGAGGATTGAAGTACTTTTAGAGGAATGAAGTATTTTAGAGGATTGATAAGTCAAATACATTAACTTGATTGTTTGGTAAATAGAGGATTGCAACAACAAACTAAGGTGAATCCTTTAAAATTGAGTAAACTGCTAGAAGCGATATTCTTTGTTTAGAGGATTGAATAAAAAGTTATAAAGACACTTTTGTCCTCCAAAATCAATACTTGTTTTTTTTTTCTTTTTTTTTCTCACAAATTTATATTGTATTTAAATAAACTCACATATATATTTTTTGAAGTAAAGCATATTCTCATATATATATATATATAATTTAAATAATTATTTTTCTTTAAAATATATGATATTAATGCATATGTTTCCAAACATTCATTTTTATATTCTAACACATATTGATAGATACTAAATATAAAAAATCAATAAAATATTCAAACAAACAAAACAAATACTGAATATAATCATGTCCTTATATGTTATATTGCTTGTTCAAATACGCAATCAACTGTCAACTACTATTAGTTAATTTTATAAAACACTTCTATACAATCAGTTAATGCAATCCACCATTATTTACCCCTTAATGCAATCCACTATTAGTTACCAGCTAGTTGCCAAACATGACCAAAGATTACACAAAAGAATTACCTAACATAATATAAGTATACGAATTTCTAATAATAATTTAAAATAACTTCTTAGTATATCAAAATTTATATAAAAATAAATTATTTTAAATATAGTTATAATACAAACATAAATATAACATGGATGGGAAATAGCCAATATGCATGCAACAATTAGTGTGGTTGTATTGTTCTTTCCTCCCTTTTATGAGAATTTTTGGAATTGAGGTTCAATCTTACCATACACTTCCTCTTAGGTAGGACTTAGGAGGAACCTTGCCGGGTCAATAGTTGATCATGTCAAGGCTGGCCACTACCTTATTTGTCAACGTAAAGCACCCGAAGAGAACCTCGCCAAACGATGCTCAACACACCTGGTTAGGGATTGGATACCTTATCCAAATTCTATCTAAATTTCTCTATAGTCCTCTCTTCCGACCTCCGTATATAGATATAGTAATAAATTGATATATACAATTTTTGAATTATCCGAATCCACTTTTAAATATTTTTGAATATATTTTATTTGTAAATTATTCAAGTATTATTATTTGAATTTGAATTTGAATTTAATATTATTATTTGTTAGATTTATGATCTTTATAAAATTGAATTTTAAACTATACGTTGAAACTTGAATATCTAAATATGTACAATTCCGACTTGATAGTAGTTGGATGACCAAGATTCGAATCTCTTAAAAATATATATTGTTTGTTTGTAATCTAAAGTTGGATTCGAATGTCTGAATTCATAATTTGTTTTCGCATAAATAATGCAAATTCTGATAATGAATATTCGAGGGTGGCTATTCATACTTGTTCTGAATTGAAAGGGATAGTAAATATAATATTAAATTCATAAAAAATATTTTTGGCTTAAGGGTACTAAAAGCCCTCAAACTTTGGGGGAAAATCTATTAAGCCCTTAAACTTTTTTTTGCACTCAATCAAGCCCTTGAACTCTAGATTTGCATCAATGTACCCCTTTTACTAACAAATTTAGTTATTGGCCGTTAGTCCTGTTAAAAATAATCACATCATACTGACATGGCAATAAAAGTATTTAATAAGAAATAATGAGAATATATAATTAATGAAATTTTATTTTAACTTTCATAATAATTAAAACTTAACCGTTAAAATCTTTTGATTAAAAGAATAACCCCAAATCATACAATTGAGATTTTGTCTTCGTCTTTTTTCAAAGAACAAGAGATTTTGTCTTCGCCACAATCAAAACTGCTTCGTCAATCATTGATTGAAATTTGATTTGATTAAATCTTCTTCATCTGTATCTTTTCACCTCGTTGTTACTCACCATATTAAAAATTTCAAAATAGCTTTTGTTCGATAATTCTCATGCTTTCGATTCTCTTCTCATTGTTGCTATTAGTTTTAATAAAAAATTTCCTCATCTCCTTTTGCTACAACGATATTTTTCAACACGCCTCAAATTATCGAAGAAAACAAAGGTGTTGATATTTTACATGGAACTGAATGTTTTCGACACACATTTCTAGTGAGATCTAAACATGTTTATTTGTGTGGTCTAATATGTGCATATTATTGTCTTGTTCATACGAGAAGTTCAATGTGATATAATTTTTGTTGTTATTCTTGATGTTTACTTGACATTCGAGGAGAAGCTATTAGCATTATAAGTCAATAAGTGTCAGATTTGTCTGTTGGTTGTTTAGAACTATATTTGGTGGTCTGTTTTCCCTCTCGTCTATCTCTCTGATTCATTCAATGTTATGAAATTTTTTATTGATGTTCTCTTCGATTGACTAGTGCATTTTGACTGGAAACAATGAAGCTCGATCTCGACTGTCATTTTTTTTGCATCTTGATTTTCTGTGCGGCTGTTTTGGTGCAGTCTTATGTTAGATTCAATACTGTTGGTTTGATCTACTACATCTCGTGTGATATATTATTATTGATATGTTGGTTGAACTTAAATTAGTTTTGAGTTTGAAAGTGTCAGATTGAGCTGGAGTTGTTTGGATTTAGATTTACTGTGGTAAAGTTAACTTTTAAACGGCATGATATGGAGCTAACTATCAACAATTAATTCTGTTAGTCAAAGGGGTACATTGATGTAAATTTAGAGTTCAATGACTTAATTGAGTGTAAAAGGAGTTTAAGGGCTTAACTGATTTTTTGTCAAAAGTTTGAGGGCTTTTGGTACCCTTAAGCCAATATTTTTTTGTTGAGGAAGGGATATTAACATGTGTCTCATTAAAAATTTTCTAAACTTAATAAAAAAAAAAGAGTACACAAAATCATATAAAACATTGTCTACTATAATTATCATAATTCACAATTTGTGTTGTCATTCATATCCTTGTGAATTTGTACACTATCAGGCTTCTTAAAATGCTGAAAACACATCTTAAATTGAAATATTGTCAATAAGTCTTCGATAAAGAATTATGGTTAGATTATTTCCTACAACTCAAATTTATATAACAAAAATATCTGTTGGGCACAATTTGTGTTGTCATTCATATCCTTGTGAATTTGTACACTATCAGGCTTCTTAAAATGCTGAAAACACATCTTAAATTGAAATATTGTCAACAAGTCTTCGATAAAGAATTATGGTTAGATTATTTCCTACAACTCAAATTTATATTGTCAAAAATATCTGTTGTCAAAAGGGGTGAATTGAATTTTTGTTTTGGTGGATGAATGGCTAAGTAATAAAAATTGGGACACGATGATTTATGGTGGTTTGACTTCTAAACCAAGTCTACCTCTACTACCTTAGCTATCCACACTAATTTTTTTTTTACAAATTTACTAATTTGACTTTTTTCGGATTAAAGAGAACCCTCACAAACATAGACTTATACCCCAAAGTCTAAAAACATTCTCTTACAAAGAGAATACAAATTAGCAAACAATGAAAACCCGTACAAAGGCTGATGTGTTTGCACAATTAGGCTCACTCAAAATCCTAAACACTTGAGCAAATGTGACAATTTAGCTCACTAGTGTTTTCTACAACAAATATGACAATTTTGAGCTCTAGGACACTTTCTCTATCATTGAAAGTTGGCAAGTTGTTTTCTTGTTCTTCCATGAATTCTTGGAGAGGTCTTTTAAACCCTCCAATAGCTTCATGACCGTTACTTGCCGTTGGGGTTGTTTAGAGCTATTGGGGACATAAATCTTAGCCAAGTTTGGCGGGGGAGATTGTCACGGGCCGCGAGCCAAGGCTCGAGTCATTGGCACCACGGGGTGCACACCAGGGTTCCCAAGAGGTTCTGATAGAGATTTTGGCCCAAAGAGACCACCAGACTTAGCCCGATCCGTTGAAGATTCTAGAAGGCTTATCATCCACTTTGACCTATGTAAACTTGCATTGTATACGTAGGATTTGTTACCATAGATAGAAGGAAATATTCTCAGGATTATACCATTGTGGTTGATGGGCTTCGATCATAGTTGTCGATGTAAATTTGTATAGACCGTCAGATTAGGTGGAACTCAACTATAAATAAAGGCCTTCCCCTCCTCATTTCATGTATCCAAGTTTCCAAGGAATAAAGGCATTTACTCTAAATTCTCTGAGTGTTCTTGTGTTCTTTTCTTTGTTCTTGAGCGTTCTTTCGAAGTTCTTCTTCGCTCATCTCGTTTGATCCGATTCCGCGTAGAACGCTTTGCGTTTGTCGGTGCTTGGGAAGTTTGATCTTCCGAGAGGGTTGAAAAGGCTTACTTAGGCGTTTGTCTTGAGTCACATCGCCTAAGGCTGCACAGTGGGCTGGTTGGAACTCTAGCCACGTGAGTATCAGTACTTGAGGTCTGGTATCGGTACTTTAATAAGAAATAACCTTTGGAGCATTTATTACAATGGTTATCGATATCTGATACAGGGGTATCGATACGCACCCTAATCAGTACGGCTGAGGCCGTACTCAGTACTCAAACTGGCTACTGAAATTTGCCAAAATTTGGGGACAAAGGGGTGTATTGATACACAAAAATTAGAACCGGTACGAGCACTTTGGGTACCGATACGGGTCAATCTGTACCGGTACTCAGGGTATATTTTTGACACTTTGACTATTTAAAATCACTTAAAACATGTCAAAAACCCTTTGAAAATATTTCAAACATATTCTTCAAGTTTATGGACTTTTGAAATATTTTTATAAGTTAGTTTAAGTCCAAAAATATTTTTCTTTAAGTTATATCAAAATCAAATATCTCAACATGATCTTTTTTCCTACAACTCAAATTTATATTATTTTCATTTTCCATTGATCGAACCATTCATCTTGAATTAACTTTTACAATTGAAAAACAAATTTAAACAAAACAATATATATATTTAAACACACACACTTGGTCGAATCTATGCAAACTTGTTTTTTTTATTAATTTCAAAGTTACAAGTACAAACACACATTCGACTTATTATACTCAAAATCAACAATTAAAATGTATAATTGGACTAATAGAAAAAATGTATTGGACTTAAAATCATCTGAATAGAACCCACTTATAATAAGGTTTAAATTAAAATAAATCTAAATAATTAAATTATAATCAACTACGCGTGATTTATCTAAAATTAGACTAGAACCTGATACATTAGGATCACAACTCTACCATAAAATCAACGTCTAATTAGTTGTAGCATCCTCTATAAACTTGGAATATGGTTTTATAAGAGCCAAATTTGGGCAATTAGTTTAGCCCTATTTGACAATTAACTGATAGTTGATAACAGATTGTATTGCTGATAGCTGATTGTATTAACTTATTTGACTAGCGGATTGTATTAGTTGATTGTATAAACATGTTTGGTAAAATTAACTAATAACTGACCGTTGTTTGATTATTTAAACAAACAGAATGACATATAAGGACATGATTATATTCAATACTTGTTTAAATAGTTTATTAGTTATCAATATTTTGTATCTACTAATATCAATTAGATTATGAAAAATAAAATTTTAAAATCACATTACTAAGCATATTTGAAGGATTTATATATTAATTTATTATTTATATAATTATTTTTAATACAATTTAATTAATTATTAAATTTAAATACAAATATAAAAATGTGATAATAAAAAAAATATTACTTTACAAATGTCACAATGTAAATACGTGAGGGTGAAAAATTTTAAATAAAAAAGGTTATTTTTCAAAAAAAATAGAAAATGTTAAATTTAGATTATTTGAAATTTTTTGATAATTGTTAAGGGTAAAAGGTATTTATAACTCTAATGTCAAAACTTTTAATTTCAAAAAGTTCATATTAGCAACTTTTTCAAACTTAGAGATTTTACCTCTAATCCGTTATTTATCAAACATCTAAATTAACGGATTTGATCGATCAAACCTCTAATTTTAGCTCAAACCTCTAATTTTGGCTTAAACCGCTGTTTACCAAACATCGCATTTTGCTTCTATTCCAATCTAGGGTAGATTTGAACAAATAAAAGTACTTACCAATGAGAAACCTAAATCCAATTAATTCAACCTGTGAACAATTATAGTGAATCCAAACTTGTTCATCCAATTTTCTTTCAATTCCAAACATTAAATTTTCTTAAAATCCCTATTTCTTAAATAAAGAAGTTATTTTTTCTATTCAAATTCGAACTAAACAGTTAGAACTTGAATTTGCTTAAGTTTGTATTTGAAAGAAGTTATTTTTCAATGTTGCCCTCAATCTTAGAAGTTTCAATTATTTCCAAATGCCCCTATTTGGACGATCAACATATAATCAACTAAAGGTCAACTAAGTGACATGACATGCCACATCAGACTTTAATTACTTCCTAAAATATTTTTACTTCATTTTCATGTTCTTTCTTGTTCCTTTCTCTTTTCTTTTCGGCATGCTTCCTCCACATCCACTACTGATCCTGACTAAAGGGTGGGGCGAAGCCTTCACGATACAGAGCACGTCGTGCATATAGTCCACACACGACTAAACTTTTTTTGTTAGACTTTGGTTCAAAGTAAAAAAAACTTAGTTTTAGTTCGATTTCTTGCCATGCAAGTTTATTTTGTAACTTATAAATACGCATTGCAGTTTAGGATTTTAGTGAAAGGCACAAACAATTTAGCCCCATTGTAGTGAATCTCTTCTTCTACCTGTGATCTTACTGTTTCTTTTATAGTACGATCGTTATTACTTGCCGTTATCCTATAACTTTCCTCTTTGCCAGTATGAGATCAGTAAATGAGCGATACAACAATGCAAAGGAGGAAAATCAACAACCGGGGAATCCAACATCTGAACTTAAGGTATTCTTTGGTACTTGGTCTTCAAATTTCTTGAATTTTACCTTTCAGAGCATGCTTCATGGTTAAACACTCCCAACTTCTCATACACTGTTTTCACCGAACAAGTAGAGCACCAAATCAGCTTTTCCCTTTCCAGGTTTGCAGTGGGTATGAAATTCTGACACAAAATGCATGCGAACATTACAAGTAGAGATTGCCTTTTGCAATTATTGACCAAAAAGTTGGCAGCACCGAAACCTTGAAGATAATAATTGATTCGAATGCACATCATTTGACTCCTCTTGTGAGTGTTGGAATAGGAATGACTAATTGCATGCATAGACTAAATTGACATGCTAGGAGTTAGGACTGTGTTGTTCACTTGTTCACATAGCTAACAGGATTTTGGAAACAGAGCCATTAGGATATAAATTGGAAGACATCAAGGAAAAGAAAAGAGGTCCAGGGACTTCAAATGCGAATCAGATTGAATAACCCATCAGTAAGGCAAGGGAACATAAAAAAATAATTTTGGCTCATGCATCTGATCAAAATGAGAAAAAAATTCAATACACAGGATGTTTACGTTTACACAAGCCTTTTAGTTTTAGTAGTTTTAGGAGTTAAGATTTTAGTTTAGGGGTTAGAGTTTAGGGGTTTGGGTTGTTGAGTTTAGAATTTAAGGCCAGTGTTTAGAATTTAGGGATTAGAGTTTAGGGTTTAATTTTTTAGGGTTTATGTTTAATTTTGATTAATAGTATAAATAAGCAGTGTAAAATTTATTTTACACAGCCTGTGTATTAAATTTGAACCCGATCAAAATATACCATAATCTTTATAAAACTAATCTCTGTTCCTGTTCAAGTCTATTTTTAAGATGTAACAAAACCTTGTTGGTCAATACACCCACCAAAAATACTATTTTCTTCAGGGATTGGGATCTTTAATTTATACAACATAGGCAGCGTAATCATCATCATAAACCATAGAAAACGGTTGCCAAAAGGATATAACTGAGTGATTGTACTACGGGCACAACTAGCAAAATATTTATGCAACTAATAAAAAAGAAAAATTATGATGAGATAATGTCTAGACAAATCTACGAGTCTAGGACATACTTTCAGCTGTACTGAAGAGATTATATACATAAAAAAAATAAAGGCTAGACGACACAGAAATGAAGTGTTTGAGTAGGTCTTAATTCTGGCCAGTAAGGTGTGCTTTATGTTTATGTTTAGAAGCCAAGATGCCAGCTACAAGTTACTGTATGAAATCTTCATGGAAAGATTCTTTTTCATGTAATGATGGAACAAGGCAACACGCCTTGCATCAATATGAAGCGATGGAATGTGAAAAGGAGATTACTGATCCTGTCTCGTAGTCATGGCATTCAACCTCCGAATCTTATTAATGTTGCATTTAGCTTCCAAGTTTCCTATGTGAACTGATGTTTGATTGGAAAAAGGTTGACAATAGTAAAACGTATTTTTATCTTCCCCTCCTGTTTCGATCTCTATATTAACATTCAACAAACCCTTGACCTTACAAAATAAGATAATCCTTACCCCTTTCCCTAGAGACTTCAAAATTTTCTTGAGAAGCCATATCAATCTCTTCCATTTTGTCTCAAAATATGCATAATTTTCTCTTTCATATCTCCAAATCAACATACTCCAAGGGTATAAAATATACCGTGCCATTCCTTGCTTCTAGATCACATCCAGAGACACATCTATCGCATTCATATCTCCATGTCTTTTATCCCTTTAAACGTTTTATTGGTGATAGATAAATTTCCTGTGGGATTTTGAGAAGTTCTTAGCTTTAACAGCCAAACTTTGCTTGCTAAGTTGCTTGATAATGATTCAAAATAATAAATCAAGCCTCCAGAGCAAGAGCTAATTAGCTTATATCGTGTTTAACTTTGACAAGTGATTTACCATCCTAATAATTAAACATCAAACTCCAGCTTTGACTAAATTCGTTAATTTAATTCATAATGCAACTTCCTCTATAAGATTTTAAAAAATCATCTAGCAAGAGTCTTGGATCTGCATATGTTTGGTTCTTTTGTGAATTACCTAAAACTATAGTCTCATTAAGAGCATTTGTCAAGTCTATAAATATGCATGGTTATGGCAATGTTTCATTATTGAAGTTCTTCATCTGCAAATTCATACTTCGAGCAATAAAAGCTGTGTGTGAATCTTACCATAGTGTGAATCTTATTTTTTCAGTTCTGGCAAAGGGAGGCAGCAGTTCTGAGACAACAACTGCAAAACCTGCAAGAAAATCATAGGTATTTTTACTTTTGTACCATATAAATCCATCATATCAGACATTAATGGGAAAGTAAAATGAGTCAAAAATGCAGAATAAAGAAACCACTTTTACATTAAGCATTTTTCAGAGCATAACAAGCATGCCCATGTCTCAATTCGACATAGACGACCTCTTTCTTTTCAACCGTAACATGACTAGCAAAATAGCTTTTTCCTTGAACCTGTTATAACAATCTATTCCAACTTTTTATGATGCAATTATGCTTATGATGCTTTATATTATGGTTTAAATATTCAGAGTTCAGATTGAATGAATCATTCATTCTTCAATTAAGGCAAACACACAGAGACTAACGGTCATAGACACAAACTTATGTCTGTAAAAGGTAGATTTGATATCTAGCCTTGAAGGCATCAAAAGTAAAAATGACCCCAATATTGTAAAAGGGATAAAGGGTCCATTTCATCTGATATATATGCCTACGAAAAGCTTTTATGTCTAAGAAACAAATCCTATGCACTGAAAATATGCTTCTGCACACCAAAACAGGCAAATGATGGGTGAAGAGCTTTCTGGATTGACCATAAAAGATTTACAGAATTTGGAGAGTCAATTGGAAATGAGCCTTCGCTGTGTCAGTATGAAGAAGGTTCAAGATATCTATTTCCATGCCCTTGTCAGTTTTTAAGTTCAAAATAGCATACAAAATAAAGCAACTCCATGTTGGTAACATTTACCTCAACTGCTGTAGGACCAAATTTTAATGGATGAAATTCAAGAACTGACCAGAAAGGTAAATACTGAAATGATAAATCCAGCTCCTTACTACCATACTGAATCAACTCAAAGTGCCTAAATTGCATTGTCTCATTGCAGGGGAATCTCATTCATCAAGAAAATGTGGAGCTCTATAAGAAGGTAAACCTAATTCGTCTAGAAAACATAGAATTCTATAAGAAGGTATAATTTTGAATGGCTCATAAAAATCTCAATTAACCTAAAGATATTTGAAAGACTCAAGACACTAACATTTGTCATCGATGAAATGTTTAAAAACCAACCTCAACAGAAGAGTTTCTTATCCAGGTTTATGGAACGAGGGATGTGAATGGTACAAACAAAGAATTGTTCGTCACAAATGGCCAAAACATTGAGGAGGATCATGAGCCTGTCCATCTCCAGCTAAGCCATCCACAGCAACAGAATTACGAAACATCAACAAGAGTTACAAAATTGGGGTAATTTTCCTCCTTATGGTAGATGATTCTGATTTAAACGCCACTTTGCCACAAATTGATCTCCAAACTTTTTCATGCTAACTGCAGCAGATTGCAATTGCTTTAGCAAAAGAAAATGCATCAAAGTGGGATTGGATGTCATTCGAATCTCTATCAACAAATAGCTCATGGTTCCAAAAGTTACTCTTCTTCTAGTAAGATGTTTTATGCTAAAACCACTGATCTTTCGGCAAAACAACTTTGGTTTGAAATGATTAAACAAGCGAACATTAGCATAAGTGTGGTGATCAAGAAAACCAAGCTAGTCATGTAGAGATAAATTAAGTGCCATTAATAAAATATATATAATAAAGGAGAAAATGGACATTTATTCCATGTTCGTTTAACTTTTTTTTTAGTTTTAAAGAAAACTGACAATGTAGACCACAGTAACACTTATTTAAGTTGATTTTAACACGGAAAATTTTATATGTAGTTATTGTCATAGAACATATATGACTGCAACAAGGTGCTTCAGAAATATATTAATATTTGCATAGGTGAAGCTACAAACAATTAATGAACTATAGAAACTTCAGCAACAATATTCACTCAACTGAATGTAATTTTACTGCAAATCAATTTTCAATGATAAATTGATACCATGATCTGCTATGGCAAAAGAAAGGTTCATATAACAGTGAGAAAACCAGTTCAGGGTATCCAATGAAAATACCATAGTTTTAAGATGTTCCCAAGCCTATACGACAAAAGGTTAAAATAAGTTTCTTCAGTATTTAATGCATATCATGAATAGTTAATACTACCGATATAAGAGACATAAATATGCATAAGTAGATGATAGTGAAATTTCAAAGTAAGAAAACAATACAATCATGTTTCTAGTTTACTGCTCGAATAGAAGATGAACAAGTATCTTCTACATGATTTGCATTCACAAAACCAGCATAAATTTACCTGTTGAAATGTTGGGCCTTAAAAGTAACTTCAGGCTGCATTTAATGTCAGAAAAACTGTCAGACCAAAGCACAGAAAAATTAGACAGCATATAAGCATCACAAAGTACACAAACCCAATATTAGATACAACATAAAAAAATGAGTCTTAGAACAAGGGTTAGTGTATTTAACAAGGAATCATAAGCATATGCTGCAATAACTCTGCCTGTGGAACACTAAATGCCAATATTTGTGAACACAGCTGGTCCCAAGCCCGGGTAAACGAGGAGGGTTGCAACATGTTGAAGCGAAACAATCAAACAATTATGCACTATCAAAATAACCTAACTTTTGAACCGTAAAATAAATGCAAGTATAACAAGAGCAAAATAGAACTTAAATATGTACCCTGTAATTACGTTTAGCTATATTCTAATGTAGACTAAAGTCTTTTTTTAATTGCAGTACTCATGTTGGATACATATCAAGCATAGACCTTAGAAATCCATTGGGAACATCAAAATTAGATGCAAAGAAATCCAAGCTAGTCAACAGGATACATAGCCAATTATAGTAAAAGGGCAGGCAGTAAGTAAAGGAAGGAAAAAGAAAAAGAAATAAACTCATACATATACATCAACATACAGGAGAAAGAAACGGAAACATTATTACTTTCTCATCACCCTTTCGCAAAGGCTTGATGAACCCAAAAACATGAACTAGGACTTGAAGAACTAGTTTTAAAGTAGCAGGGAAATTTTCCAACATAGACATAAAACTAAATACCATTTAGGAATGACCATTAAAAAATAATGAACTATAATTTCGACGCTGAAAATTTTCCCCTCTCCAAAATTCCAGCACATGATGGGACATGCTCTCTGGTTATTTGTGGGTAGGGGCGTAGGACGAAAGAAAAATTCAGCATAGCTTATGCATGCTGAAATTATTATAGCTTAAACTATATACTCCATTTTGTAGATTAAATTATTTGAAGCAGTATTCTGCAAGACACCTATACTAAATCACAGCCACTTGAAGATTTGACATGTTTCACATCCAACACTTGCCTAGAGAGTGTAGGATTTAGCTTTTATCTGCTTAATGAACAAATTTAATTATCAGGATAGAGTGCAAGTTTTTGTAAATGATAATTGGACAGAATAATTTTTACCATCGATTGAGAGTTAGTTGCCTCTCTACAACACAACTAAAGTTAGCCTTAACCTCAAGCTAGAACCCAAATCAATTGTTTTGCTCACTTCCATTCAGTTACAAACTGTATTCCAAGAGATCTAAAGATGCCAAATCACGTAAACATGCTTACACATACACATCGAACATACAAAGACAGGTTTCATAGCTTTAGCAAGAAAAAAGTGCATCACTCCATTAGTCTAGTTCAAATTGTCTAAACTTTTTGAACTCATCAAGTTATTGTCTCCCCATCTCAGAAGACTAAAAAGCATTGCTATATATTAACCATAAATCTGAACTCATATAAGAAATTAACAATAAGATGGAGCACTTACACACTTTTCAAAAAACTGCAAGAGATCATACATTTTTTCTTAAAAATAGCATACACGGGAATTTTAAGAAGAATATTAGTAAAAATTACCTCGAGGCTATTTAGCTAAATTGCTTGGAATCCAAAAAGCTCTCGCTATTCCCTATTAATGCAACCTGAAAATAGTCCAAAATGTCAAATTCCTATAGAAATGATTTTTTAGAATAAAAAATAAGTTGCAATAAAGAGAAAGAAAATGCTAGAGATAGATTTTAATACAGCGTTTCTACCGTATGTGTAAAACACTCCGTTTCTCCAGCTCATTAGAGAGAAAACTTGAGAAAACACGTCAAAAACAGATTATTGCAGAAATTTTCAACAAAAAGTACGATTGTAAACGATTCTATCTCATGACTGTCTTTTCAATCACTTTCTCGGTAACCAAACGGATTTTAAACAAAGGTAACTACAAAACAAAGTTTTAAACCACCATCAGTAAAAAATCAGAATCAAAACAATATAAGAGTTCGTAAAATCTCAAACTACATATTAATTTACAGAAAAAAAAGAATCAGCATTCACGTTTAAAGCTGAGAATGCAATCTTAAAACGAAAACAAAAACAACAACATGATTATAGATATTTTAGGTTAATAAAGAAAATAACAAATAAAACGAGAAAATTAGATAAAAAATAGATCTGCTTCGTTTAGGGAGACAATGAAAAGTATACCTGAAGAAGCTAGAAGCTAGAAGCTGAAGGGCACGAAGCAGGAAAAATAGAAGAGAGAGAAAAAAATATCTGAATCAGTAGCAAATGAGAGATGGTTGAGATTTAATTAAAAAGTAATAAGTTAATGTGGGGGAGAGTAAATGATGGATGCCCCCACTTAATCTGCTTCTTACGTAATTAATTAAATTAAAATTAATTCATTAATTAAATATTTTTTTTACAAATCTTAAACTCTAGAAAAAGAAGGGTAGTGTTCTTAATAGTTCTCGAATTCATAACCTATAAAAAAAGAATGAACAACTTGACCAATCAATTAAATATGATTGCTCTTGATCAAACATTTGTTAAAGCTTAGGCTTGGCTTTTAAAATAATTATTTTATTTCTTTTATAATGGCTTAAATGAAAAATAGGTGTATAAAATATGTCTTTTTTAAATTTTAGGTGTTTAAAGTATTTTTTTATAAAAATATGTGCTCAAAATTTTAAAAGTTATAATTTTATGTGACTGACAGTTAATGAATGTTAAAAAAATTTTAATCAATCAATATTTGATAAGTGGTACGCTATTCAAAAACTTTGACACCTATTTTTATAAAAAAAAATATTTTAAACACTTAAATTATAACTTTTAAAATTTTAAACATTTATTTTTATAAAATAAAAAATTCTACTATCAATTCGTGATATAAGGACCCATAAAATATAACCTATAAAGAATAGAACATAGTATTTGTAAGGGAAATGATGGTTGCGTGTCAGCAAAGGACGATGAATCGGCCTAGAACCATGAGAATTTTAGGCTTTGTGACGTGTCGAATTGAAGAGGAACTTAACACGTGCCTATTTGAAGTCCCCTAAACTCTCATAGGCTTGTTTTTTCTGGAGTTTTGGAGGCATCGAAACTTCCATTTGTAAATACAAATTAACGGAAAAAAGGGTGTTATCTAGCTTTCCTACCTGTCATAAACACGTGTCAGCTTTACGAAATTATATTCAGATGTGGGGGAGATTAATTTATTGATAAAAGGACGAAGATATTAGGGAGGAACCAAGATATTTTGAAGGAAAAGTGGACTGTAAAAGCGATAGTGCCAGCTCCTAGTCATAGATAACAAGAGTTGCCTTTAATTATTTTAACACGCGAATAATAATCATCATTTAACATATATAAGTGTGCAATTATCCGCGAAGTTGGTAAGTTAATCGGCTTATCAACTAGTAAGATTATTCACTGTTAGAAGAGAATACAAGATTGGTCATTGGTTCTAAATTATAATATCTCGATTTATCAAATATATATATATATATAATATCTCGGCTAGTTATATGAATATACAATGAATTTAAGTTTTTTTTTTCGAATAAACAATGGAAATTAGTAAAATAATCAATTTTTTATTTAGATAAAATATTTTAAAATATATTTACGAAACTTTATTTAAAATGATAAACTTTAAATCAGCTTTCTTCATTTACAACGACAATATTAAATCTCTACCATTGTTTAAAGGACCTAACTCCTTATCCCGCTAGACCAACTAGTTGTTGGTCACAAAAATTTTAAGGCATTGTTTTGTAAATAGTAGTTTGAACCAAAATTAGAGGGTTTGAGCTAATATTAGAGGTTTGACCTGTCAAATATGTTAATTTGGATGTTTGGTGAATTGCGGATTGTGGTGAAACTTCTAATTTTGAAAAGATTGCTAATATGAGCATTTTGAAATTAGCGGTTTTGACATAAGAATTATAAAGACCATTTTACCCTTAACAATTATAAAAAATCTCCAAATAACCTAACTTTAACATTTTCTATTTTAATTTTTCACCCCATGTATTTATGTGGTGACATTCGTAAAATAATACTTTTTATTTTTTTATTCTCACATATTTATATTTTTATTTAAATTTAATAATTAATTAAATTGTATTAACAATAATTATATAAATAATAAATTAATGTATAAATCCTTCAAATATATTTAGTATTGTTATAGTAAAAAAATATTTTTTATAATCTAATTAATATTAATAGATACAAATTATTGATATCTAATAAACTATTCAAACAAGCATCGAATATAATCATGTCCTTATATGTGATTTTGTTTTTTTAAATAATCAAACAACTATCAGCTATCGATTAATTTTACTAAACAATTTTATACAATCAGGTAATATAATCCATAATCAAACCAGCTATTAACTATCAGCTAATATAATCTTTTATCAGTTATTTGCTAATTGTCAAACAATATCTAAAACTTTTAAGTTACTTGTTTAAGCTTTAATATGTGCATAATTTGATTCTATCGTAAGAATTTTGGTTTAATTAAGTTTCGACTTGTATTTTGTAATAATTAATTTTACTTTTAAAATGTGTTCACTTTTGTTACATTGGTATTTAAAAAATTTTGGTCTATGTTGGTATTTGAATTTGTTACTTTCTTATATTAGTACCTCAACATTTTGTACATATTGGTACCTAAACATGTTTATCTTTTTTCACAATATTATTTTTTAACAATGTTTAAGTGTCACGATATTATGAGATTGTGTCATATCATCACTTAAAAGTAAAAATATTAAACGTATAATGATTATAAAATTAAAATATTAAAAAATATCAATGTAAGAAAAGAGGTAAATTCAAGTACCGATGTGAGATGCATAGAAAAATATACAAATTCAGATGCAAATGTAGATAGAAAAATTCAGATACCAATATAAAAAATGAACAAATTCAAGAGACTAAGATATAACTTATCCCTTCAAATAAAGAAAATGTTTACAAGATCTATATAAGAATATCATCCAGTGAGCTCAAATTCCCAATGATGTGTAGCATGTACCTTGGACATAACCAATAGAGCCCAACCGCATAGTCAAACAAGCCTCAACAATGGTAGCCCACAGCCCACCTTTCCCATGCCTTCCATTGCATATGTTTCACATAGACCAGAACCAGAAAAACAAAAACTGGAGAAAACTTCCCACCTCTTAGTTTATCACTTCACAAAGCCTATCCTAAGGTAAGCTCCTCCTTTTCACTCTCTCTATGAAAACTCATGTGGGTTGCACACCTGTGGGGTTCCAAAAGCGAAGGCGATGTCGAGTCCTTTCTGTTTCAAGGGTTGAAAGTCTTGGCGTTAATGGTAGGTTGCAAAACCTTGAAAGTTCTCGAAGAGGGCATTTCAGAAACGATGATGCTTCCTCTAGTCCCTCACGTGCCTTGAACGATATCGAGGAATCCAATAGCAGAAATCAACTCCTTAAATTTGTTAGAAATGGTGAATTGGAAGAAGGGTTTAAGCTTCTTGAGGGCATGGTTTATCATGGAGAGATTCCTGATATTATTGCTTGTACGAGTTCAATTCGTGGATTTTGTAAGAAAGGCTGCAAGACGAGGAAGGCTACACGGGTTATGGAGATTATAGAAGATTCAGGAGCAATTCCTGATGTTATAACTTACAATGTGTTGATCGGTGGGTATTGCAAGGCAGGGGAGATTGATAATGCTTTACGAGTTTTGGATCGAATGAGTGTTTCTCCGGATGTTGCTACTTATAATACGATTTTGCGGAGTTTGTGTGATAGTGGAAATTTGAACCAAGCAATGGAACTTTTGGATCAACAGTTGCAGAGGGAATGTTATCCGGGTGTGATTACATATACGATTTTGGTTGAAGCAACTTGTAAGGAAAGTGGCGTTCGACAAGCTACGAAGCTCTTGGATGAGATGAGGAATAGAGGATGTAAACCGGATGTGGTTACTTATAATGTTCTTGTCAATGGGATGTGTAAGGAGGGCACATTGGATGAAGCTATCAAGTTTTTGAATAGTATGCCGTCGTATGGATGCCAACCCAATGTGATTACTCATAATATTATTTTGCGTAGCATGTGTAGCGCCGGTAGGTGGATGGATGCCGAGAGATTGTTAGCTGATATGCTTCACAAAGGCTGTTCTCCTAGTGTTGTTACTTTCAATATCCTGATTAATTTCTTATGCCGAAAGGGTTTGCTAGGTTGAGCAATTGACATGTTGGAGAAGATGCCCGAGCATGGTTGTACTCCTAACTCATTGAGTTATAATCCACTGCTTCATGCGTTCTGCAAAGAAAAGAAAATGGGGAGAGCAATCGAGTATTTGGAGATAATGATGTATAGAGGTTGCTACCCTGTTATTGTGACCTATAACACTCTGCTCACCGCATTATGCAAAGATGAGAAGGTTGATCTGGCAGTTTAGATACTCAATCAGCTTAGTACCAAATGTTGCTAGCCCGTTTTAATCACTTATAACACTGTGATTGATGGGCTGACAAAGGTTGGGAAAACAGATCAAGCCATTGAACTTTTGGAGGAGATGCGTGCCAAGGGTCTAAAGCCTGATATAATTACCTACTCTTCACTCATTGGAGGACTTTGTAGGGAAGGAAAGGTAAATGATGCAGTGAGGTTATTTCTTGACTTTGAGAGAATGGGTAGCCAAATGCCATAACCTATAACTCTATCATGTTGTGTCTTTGTAAGGCCCGGCAGACTGATCGTGCAATTGACTTTTTAGCGTATATGGTGATGAGGGGATGTAAACCTACTGAATCTACATACACCATTCTCATTGAAGGCATAGCTTACGAAGGCTTAGCTAAAGAGGCTTTGGAGTTGCTAAATGAATTATGCTATAAAGGAGTCGTGAAGAAAAGTTCAGCAGAACAAGTAGCAGTGAAGATTTAGTCTGCGACTCATGCCTTATTAGTTCTCCCATCAATTGCTAATGGTAACATTTGTGGCTCTATACTGCATACCCCTAGGAGACTACATCGTACTTATCTTTAACCCATTAGTGATATCCGTGTACGATTTTGGTAGATAGCCATGCATCTTCACTTTTTGTTTATATTATTAGGTTATAAATGCTTTCCAGTTTTCGAGTTTGGCTTGTTCCGTTAGCTTGCAGCTCATGTGGTAGTTGTCTGTTGCTTAATATAATCTCAATCAGTTTCTATATTAGAAGGTGCTCTATGGATATATAATAGCTATTGCTTATGAGCACTTAAATGAGTCTGGTTGATACATTTCTCGGATTAAAAACCCTGTTTTTAATAGTGATAGTACCCTTGTTAACAGGCTAACAGCTGAGCAGATCAGTGGTGGAATGCTACTTTCCTGATCGCCATTGGCAACTTCATTAGCAAAAACACGACTTACCTTGTTGGTCTTGGGAGATCTGATGCTGAAGCAAAACAATCTTTGATCTTTTGGCCGACGCCCAAGGCAATAAACACGGGAAAAGCGCTGCTGATAGTGATCAAGGATATGGGCATATGGTAACTGGATAATGAAAGGGGAAGGCAAAACAAAATACAATGGCGACTGTACGAGTGTAGGACGTAGTGAGAGGTGCCACTAGGAAAAGATAGCATGAACCGAACCAGATGAGGAAAGCAACGTGTGCGTCCTTGAATCAAATGGTTTGAAGGGACCATTTGCCCATCGGCCACAGCTTTAAGCAAGTGATTTATCCATCCAATTTTCTCCCTTTAAATGGAATCAAACCATTTTATACGAGGAATATTGTAACCGTAAAAGCTTCCAATTTTATGCTCATCATTAACCGAGCACGTCTATTTCACGGAAAAAAGTTAGTTTTATTCTATCACCATTAGGGGAAAAAATGAATATCAATGTGAATCTCGTAACGTATGGATTAATGATTATATAAAAAAATTATAGGTTAATGTTTTTTATTACGTAAATTTTGTTAACTTTATATACTTGTATCAATTTTCTTGTATGCAATGTATGCGTTGATTATTTGAAAAGGGAGGGGTCGTTGCCCCTTCGACCTTGCTTCTTCAGCGTTGCCAAATGTTCAAATTTCTTACATATGTACTCGATATTTTTTGGCAAAAAAGAAAAGAAATATAGTTATTGTTGATTTTTGTGATTCATAATTTGTCTTGTCTATTCATGATATAAAATTGAGATTTAATTGGGTTTTTTTGGGCACAATAATGTTACTTGAATGGATTTCTTGCGACGTAAATTTCATTTGTAAACTATATACACGTAATGTAGTTCAAGGTTTTATGTGTGCAAATTGAAAGCAAATTAGGTAAAAATTTCATTTGTAAACTATAAACATGGAATGTAGTTTAAGGTTTTATGTCTGCAAATTAAAAGCAATTAGGTGCACCATTTTAAGTGTTGGGTTTAACCTCTCAAACTCATTCTTTAATATTTTTAGGGTAAACTACACCAGTAGTCACCGAACTATGGTTTCTTTTTTATTTTGGTCACCGGCTGCTAAAAATTTAACGGTTTTGCTTTGAAATTTTATTTTATTTTTTTAATTTTCCATGTCATTTCTTCTCTCTCCTCGTAAGCAATATATGTTATTTTATAATATTTTATTTAAACTAACATGATGGTGACATATGTAACTGTCTATTAGTGGAATAAAGGGAATGAAAAAACAAGCCCCTTATGCAACCAGAGAGATGGTGGCACGTATAACTGCCTAATAGGATGGTGACACATGTAACTGCCTATTAGTCGAATCTCTCTGGCTGCATAAGGGGCTCGATTTTTCATTCCTTTTATTCCACTAATAGGCAGTGACACGTGTCACCATCTTGTTAGTTTGAATAAAAATATTATAAAATAACATATATTGCTTACGAGGAGAGAGAAAAAATGACATGGAAAATTAAAAAAACAATAAAATAAAATTCCACGTCAGCAAAACCGTTAAGTTTTTAACAGCCAGAGACCAAAATATGAAGGAAAAATAACATTAGTGATGTTTTTGCCAAAAAAATAGTTCGGTGACCAAATTAAGAAGGAAACATAACATAACGTTAGTGATGTTTTTTACTAAAAAATAATTTGGTGACCAAGATAGAAAAGAAATTATAGTTCGGTAACAAAAAAAAATCATAGTTCGGTGACTACTGATGTAGCTTACCCATATTTTTATCACATTATAGGAAATTTCTCTCTTCTTTTTTTTGTCCGTGGTTTTCTTAATCGAATGTTTTCCACTGACAGCTACAAATAAGTCCTCACCCTGTCTCTCCCGCATCTTAGATTCCTTCACCTTGTCTGTGCATCACTTCCCGGTTTCACCTTGCTTGATTTCTTTGTTTTCCCCCTTAAAACCCAAAAGTAATACAAACTTTTCCCCGTACCGATCCTTTAGACCAATGCTCTTCTCTACCACACACTGAAAATCCAAATCAAATAAAGCGAGACAAAATCTAGAGACCTCGCATACCTTCTTATCAACGAAACATCTGTTATTCATATCAGTTTGAACTTCGAAGCAAGAAAGTTTTAACTTTTATCTTAAAAAGTGCTCTCAAAACCCATGGAGAATAGTTCAGCTTCGAGGAAACCCGAGGAAGAAGAAGGGTTGCTTTCCTGTTGGGGTCGTCTCAAGATGAAGCTTCCATGCACGAAAAGAAAAATAAAAGCTTTAGGCAATAGCATAACGGCAGCTTTCATGCCAAAACAACGAAGACCAGTTGGTGGCTTTAGGTACGACCCTTTAAGCTATGCTCAAAACTTCGACAACGGATATGGAGAAGATGATCCTCAGGGTTCTTTATATCATGGATTCTCCTACAGGTATGCAGCTCCTCCATCAAGATCAGTTGCTGACAAGTGAAAATAACTTTTGAGTATGTAAAGATCATAAATGCAGAGAAGGAAATCATTAAATAAATATGATGTATTCCAACTCTCTTTTTTTCCTTTTCTTCTTGAGAATGTGCTTATCATCAAAATGTAGAGTTCTTGAAGCCTAAAAAATGATCCTGGCATATGTTTCAACTGTAGATAGCAGCCACCATGCAACTGCTAGGTTCACTGTTCCAGCTATTACAGTTTCTATACCCTTTTAGTAGAACACAAATCGGAGAAGGAATCAGAAAATATAGTAATCCTTTACTAAGTATCCTGTTCTATTCTTATATATATTTGTCTTTTAAATTGTAATCAGCATTGATTACCTGCCACATTGGATTATTTGTTCAATCTTTTGTCTTTTGTAAATGTCTTTATTTCCTTTAAATATTCGCTTTCTTCATTAGATATACCTGGACTACAGACATCGACCTTGGGGGAATCTTCATATATTGGCCGAGCTTGAAATCATTAAGAAAGGAAACTGCCTGTGTCATGCTGATATATCCGTATGTTTTGAAGCAAACGTTGGCTATTGGTTTTCCCGGTAACATGTAACCCGCATAACTTTAAGTTAGGGGTAAACTTATAAATTTTTAGAAGGCGAACTAATAAAATTTTAAGAGATAAAAATAAATTTTTAATAAAAAATATATACTTTTTTTTAATTAAGTCCTGCTGACCGGCAACATAAAATAGTAATAAATTAATAACCAGCAAATAAATACTACAAGGATACAAAAAGGTACCCAGGAAAATCATGCCATAACTCCGAATCATGCGGTAGGGAGAGATGCTACATCACAGTGCTCCGGGAAAATGTCAGGGCTGGCACCCCCACCCGTTCAAACTCTTATTCTCAATCCCATGTGCAAAGTAAAGCAGGACTGTCATGAATGCTACCCCTGCATCTGAAGCTACTTTATGGCACTATGTGATTTTTTTTGGGAAAACTACATGGGTAATTATTAGGATGGGTAAAATTAGACTCGACCAGAGAAAACTAATTTTCTTTTGAGTTTTGAATTGTTCGAATTGAGTTATTTGAGTTGCTCGAGTCACTCGAATAATTCATTAAAATTTTGAGTTCGAGTTGAGTCTGAATTTTAGAAGTTCGAATAACAAAAAAACTGAATAATTCAAACTTATAAAATTACGCCGTTTCATTTTAAGCCTTAGTACTTTAATCTTCCCTGATCCCTTCCTTCTACAGCTATTCAAATTTCATGGTTCCAAACTCCACCACTTTGTTCCTCCCCGAAAACGAAACAACTAATCTGCCATCACCAACGGTCCCCAGTCCGCCATGCTTTTTTCTTCACGACTAATCTCTGCACTCTGCTCTTACAGTTGACTGATGAAACGATGTGTTGTCGTTGAGAGAAAGAAATGAGCTCAAAAGGCAGGGGATTGTAACCGATATATCTTTTGCTAATATAATAGAATACTTGTTTCTTTTTTCATGATTAAGAAGTTGAAGGGAACCGTCCTTAGTTATTTAGAAAGAAAAAAATCAAATTGCCTATTCCAGAAAATGGAAGAATTCCCAAACTGCAAGCAACATGTCACGTGTATTTTTTGAAATTAGCAGAGTTTCCGGTTTACTTGGAGTTTAAAGATTTGTTTCATATTTTATTATATGTTAATTTAAAATTATCTAATGTATATTATTATTCAAAAAATTATCTAATGCATATTAAAATTAAAATCTCTTAACTACGATACAAGTGTATTTCTTTTATTGAAACAGTTTTGATAGACGGGCTGTAAATTTTAGTTTACACGCTATTACTTTCAAGGGTTAGTGGTTTAATTTAGGGTTTACGAGTTTAAGTTTTAAGTGTTATAATTTAATGTTGGTGTTTAGAATTTAAGGTTTAGATTAAGAGTTTATAGTTTATTTTTTAGGCTTTATGGTTAGAATGATTTGAATTTTATAGTGTAAATATATAAATTTGTGTAAAATATATTTTACACAGTCTGTGTATGGAAATATAATCATTCTTTTAATAGTAACTCAAGTTTTTTTTTATGATTCCGTATTAGACTCACATTGCATGATACCATTGCAACTATTTGCAAATTAAAAGGGAATTGAATAGAAATATTGTGTAAGACCATTTTACCGTGTGATATTAGGAATTTGGAATTATGAGCGCTGTAATATTATAAATAATTATAGTTATTTTTTTTCAGAAATTCAAAACTCGATTCGACTCGACTCGAAAAAATTTCAAATAAAGTTTGAATGATAAAATATGACGCGTCAACTCGACTAACTCGAAATTTTTTGACTCGACTCGACTCGATCGAATGCCCAACCCTAGTAATCACCAAACTATCACCTTTTCTGTTTTGGTCACTCAACTAATTTTTTCGTAAAAATCGTCCCTCCCATTAGATACATTTCCAATTTTGGTCTCCCTCTGTTAAAAACCTAACAGAATTGCAGACTTGGCATTTTTTTTTTAATTTTTTTGGTCACATAACTATTACCATTTTCCTATTTTGGTCCCCTCATGGTTGGTTGAATTAAAAAAATACTATACTATATCATTAGGTGTGACGGGAGGGACCAAAAAATACTATTAAAAAATAAAAAATGTCAAGTCAGCGATTTCGTTAGATTTTTAACGGAGGGGGCCAAAACAAGAAAAGTATCTAACTGGAGGGACGATTTTGACGAAAAAATTAGTTGGGTGACTGTAGACTGTGCTAAAGCTTGACAAAAGATTATATATTTAGTGTAAAAGTGCCGGAAAATAATGTCAAGGATACGTCTTCTTGCGTGCAAGTATACACGGTCAGCAAGTAATACAACAGTAAGCTGAGTATCGAATCCACATGGATTGACCAAGAACTTAATTGCTCAATATTTACTTGTTAGAGGGGAACAAGAGTGTTTGAAAACGGTTTGAGTTTTTGAATTAAAAGATAGCTAAAACAAAGTAATAAAAGTGGAAACAGTTTGGCAAACAAAAAAGTATTCAAATGAATGATGAGCGTTGGCAGGGTCGTTTGAATATTTGTACAATTATCTGATTGGATGATTTACATGTTGTATGGCTTGAATGTTTGGAATACGAATTGGCATGTTTGATGGAAGTTATTCTAAATGGATTGATAATTGGTAATATTCGAATAAATGATTATGAAATCGGTAATTAATATTAATTGAACGAATGCATTAGTAAACAAACTCCAATGCCTTCTTGTTATGCTATATGATTAGGCGGATAGAGGCAATGCCATTTTTATATGATGTTATGATGCCATGTTACAAGTATGGTTGGGCCTTGTGTGCCATGTATGATGATTGCTATGATGAGAGCATGTGTTTAGGTGACTAGTGGTAGCGCCACATGTTTATTTATCTCTCTTTTTGCTCGTAATAGCTTGCATACTTATGTTTATGATTGGCATGAAGTATAATAGAGTAGATGCGTACCACTAAGCTCTGTAAGCTCAGCGCTCGGAATCGTTGTTTCCGTGCGTAGGTTGACCCTTGGATCGTGAGATCGAGGAACACTATCAATTTGAAATTCCAGCACGTGGTGTTTTTCCAGAGTACGGTACTTGAGTTTAGTGGGCTATGTATTCATAGGACCTTACATATTGGAGTCTGTACTATTTATTTTGAAATTGTATTAGTTAAGTTGAATGTTTAAACGTTTTAAATTAAAGTGGAGCTCATTTGTAACGATTTAAATTATTTATCTATATTTTCAATTGTTGGCTTTAAATGTTTTGAGAAATACCTTATTGGGCTAAACCCACTTTGAGAAATTTTATGGTTTTGGGTTGACTTGAGGCCCAAATGTGACATCCGGGTCGAGGGTGTTACAGAATATGTCCGATTCAAGTTTGTTTTTAGGAACATATAGGATAAGATCCACTTACATGGTGTAAAACTCATTTAGTTTTACACTAATTATGGCCATTGGATGAGTGAAATGGATGAATGAGATGGAAAGCTGAAAGTAAGGATATTTTTAAGGAGAAAAAAATAGTAGTGTTTAATCTCATCCATCCATTACACTCATCCAATTGTCGTTGATTAGTATAAAACTAAATGAGTTTTACACCATGTAGGTGGATCCTAACCCTATAATATATATATATATATATATATATATATATATATATATATATATGAGAAAAACTTCAATACACAGGCTGTGTAAACTAAAGTTTACACAAGCCTTTTAATTTTAGGAGTTAGGGGTTTAGTTTAAGGCTTAGAGTTTAGGGGTTTGGGTTGTGGGGTCTAGAATTTAAGGTTAGTGTTTAGAATTTATGATATAGGGTTTAGAGTTTGGTGTTTATTTTTTTAGGGTTTAGGTTTAATTTTAATTTATAGTATTAATAAGCAGGCTTGTGTAAAATAAATTTTACACAGCCTGTGTATCAAATTTAAACTCATATATATATATATATATATATATGTATGAATATGAATTTAAAAATAACTATATATGAATCCAATGAATAGTT
Organism: Hibiscus mutabilis; assembly: GCA_019671005.1. Taxonomy (NCBI): domain Eukaryota; kingdom Viridiplantae; phylum Streptophyta; class Magnoliopsida; order Malvales; family Malvaceae; genus Hibiscus; species Hibiscus mutabilis. The sequence continues at coordinate 43,229,921 of CM033752.1, read as the reverse complement.
TCGTTAGAAAAGGGTAATATCACTAAGAGACCCGAGTTTGAGCAGCTTATGTGTACGGGTTGTGTGCGCTTTCAAAGAACTAAGATTAAAGAATAGATACTACCATGTAATCACACCAGAATATTCAAAATATTAACTTTTTATTAGGTAAGGTAAACAAATGGTCACTAAACTATACCTAAAAATACAAAATGGTCATCAAACTTTCAAAAGTTTTTATTACAAAATGGTCACTGGGCCTTTAACTGTCATTAATTAGGAGATGTGGCAGTTACGAAAATTCGTATAATAACATATTTAATCCTCAATATTTACACATTCAATCAATTTATAAATTGATTGAATGTGTCAATATGGAGGATTAAATGTTATATTATTCAAATTTTTGTAACTGTCGCGTCACCCAGTTAACGACAGTTAACGGCTCAGTGACTTTTGTAACAAAAACTAAAGTTTAATGCTCATTATATAACTTTTACAAGTTTGATGACTATTTTGTATTTTTGGATATAGTTTAGTGACCATTTGTATACTTTACCCCCTTTATTTTTTTAAATAATTGAGTTTTTTTGAAAAAAAAAGTTTACTGGATTGTATTCGAGGGGAAAAGGATTACAAAATGATCGCAACACAACCATTGAAAATTCAATGTGAAAAATAAATACAGTAAACTTCAAAGGGTGTGAAAGATACGAAAAGCAAAACCTATCACTTTGCAGAAAAACTTGCACAATCCTCTAAATAAAATCCAGCAATGACATGCGTTGACTAGAAAGCTCTATAAATCAAGTATTCTTTCGCTGCGAGTTCTTGGCACATGGGCAAACTAACATAAAGGAATCAGAAAAATATTAGATCGTCGATCGTCTTGTGACTAGAAACGCTCGATAATTCTTGTTATTTGAACGTTAAATTGCCATAATAGCAAACAATATTGTCACAAAGATAGACAAACTTGCCAAAATGCAGATAAATAAACTGCCATACAAGCAGATAAAAATAACTAAAAAGCAGATGTAGAATGATTCTGGCAAACTAAAAAAACAATAAAACTAAAAAAGAATAAACGTTTCTTCATCAAATGAGAAAAATTTTATTTATATACAATTAACATAAAAATTAAAAATTAGTCGACGGCATGAACGTCGTCGAAAACGGCTTTAACGAAGAAGAACTTAAGAGAATTTTTTAAAAATAATTTCCTAAAAAATGAAAGTAGAATAATTGAGATTTTTTAATTATTTCTTTTGAAGCTACTTTATCGCACTATGTGACTTTTTTTTATCACGTGATATCATCTAAATTTAGTGTAATAATAATAGTAAAAAGATAAAAAGTAATAACTTTGAAGACAAATATACATTTAGCCAATATATATATATATATATATATATATATATACACATACACAGAGAAAATAAATTCTCATTAAGCTTGAGTGGTTTTTCGATTCTTTTGTCTTGAATATACCTTGTAAATAAAGTAAAAAGGTAGCAGGTTCCAACAGAGTACAATATCAGACATAAAGCTTAAAATGTTGGGCACCCATCAACCGATATCCCCTTAGCAGTGGGGCAAGTTGCTAGATCACAGTGCTCGGGTACAACATGAGGACTGGCACCCCACCAGTTCAGACCCTTATCCTCAACCCCCAGTGAAACGTAAAGCAGCACCGTCATGAATGCTACCCCGGCATCCAATGCTGCCGACAGAATGTAGTTATACCTCTTCCACCATTGCTTTCGATACCTAAATACGAATAAGTTGAAGATAGTTCCAACCAGAATCCAGGAAGTATAGTTCAATGGCGATGCCGGTGGCATGTTGCCGGTTGCGCCTAAAAGCACCGGCAGATTGATTAGGGGAATCCATGTTTGATTAGGAAATGCTTTGTGCAAAAGCCATACTACAACTGGTCCCAAAAGTCCTCCTAGGAAGAACCAGTTAAGTGTTGAGTGCTCCCCATGCGAGCGAAAATTCGTTTCGGCCCAACCAAACCCCAGATAACCGATGCATCAAAAAGGACTTTGTCACCGGGGCATGTCCATGGACTATTTGCTGGGAGAAGAGATTTGTGGCATATGTTTTCGACGGAAGAAAGAAGCCACCAGGCCACTCCAAGGTTTACTGTTCCGGCTAACATGGTTCCAATGAACTGAAATGGAAATGCAACAATGGAACAATTAGGAGAATTATACAAGTTAATACAGAAAAATGATCTATAATAAACTGTAATACCTGAACCAAGAACATTGATCTCCGAGGGATTTTCATGTAATGACCGAGCTTGAAATCACTAAGAAAAGCCACTGCCTGAGCCATGCTCATGTACCCATAGGTCTTGAAACAGACATTGGTTATTGGTTGTCCAGGCAAAATTCCTCCCATTATGTACTCTGTAATGATATTCAGCCCTGGTGTCTGTTGGGAAAGAACATAAACATTCATCAATCAAGTGAATTTTTTTATGAAAATTAAGCAAAACTGCCATCTTAAATTACTTGATTTGTCGTGGCTGTTATAATGCTGATGGACAAAGTAAAAAAGAAGGCAAGCGCAGCAGCAAATATCAGCCCCCAACAAGGCATTTGGACATCCTTTTTAAGGAAGATGCAGAGTGCAAGACCGACAAGAATGGAGATAGCAAGAAGTGAATAAAACCACCATGAAGGTATGTCCTTGTAGTTTCTCATCAACCTTGTATGAACATCGGCCTTTTCCCTCGAAGAAGCTCGATATCGACTATAAATTTCCCTGTAACCAGCATGGTTTTTAGTAAAGTTGAATATCAAATGGAACAATGAAGTTTCCTTCTGAAATAACTAAACAAATTTTTACCTTCCATAGAACAAGGCCACATGTGTTACCGTGGAAGCAATAGTGGCGAACCCAAATCCATAGGTGACAGCGAAGAAAGTGCTTAAATGGACACTCCCTAACTTCTCATACTCTGCCACATTGAGCTCAAGTTTGTTGTTAACGATCGACGAACGTTATACAACTGACCTTGTGCGGTGAACAAGTCCGACGAAAATATGGGAAATGTTTTCGCGTTGTAAAGGTTTAGCCCCCAGTAAGATACTGGCATCACAAGGTATATGATCAAGGCATACCCTATGAAGACGTTTACAATGGCGAAGAAGGGAGAAACAAGTGGGCTAAACAAGAAAGAGGCAACGGTTGTCCAGTCAAGTGTGAAGGCCCCTATGCCGAGACCACTCATGCCGGAGCCGATTTGGTGGGCGGTTACTGAATGGGGGAAGGCTAAGCACACCAAAGAGATACTCTGCAAGGTTTGGAAAAGGTAACCCGGAAATACATACCAGCAGAAGCTACATACTAATGCAATCACAAAGAATTTCGCCCGTGATACGCGGCGCTTGCCTTCGGTATTTTCTTCTTTTTCATGCAAAGTCCTGGATAATCAGCAGCAGAACAATGTTCAACAATGGCAAATTATACAATCTATATATGCCAGTTATCTCCTTTCCAAAGATAATACTGACTGCCTTGAGCTGAAATGAGGTATTACATATATAATAAATATATAGAGGGAGACCATAGTAGGTACTAGGTACCTGAAGAGAGAAATTTGAACAAGTGTAGAGGGCCACCACATATGCGCCGGCTCCACCACAAACTTCCTCAGTATCCCCGCCCAACCATATCCCATAACCTGCATATTTCTTAACATCAGATAAAATGAAAGTAAAGCCAAATCTGAGAAATTCTCAATTCTCATTCTTAGTCTCAGTCATTTCTCAGAAAACTGTTATCATACACACATGATTAACATGTAAGATTAAAAAGTGTAGTAAGCCGGCCTGTTTAGTGATGATAAGAAGCCAACTAGAAAAGAAAGAGATGCTCCTTCCATAAAATGCCTTGATAATGGTAACAATACCAACAGCATAAACCGTACCGCTTCCGAAAGCACTCCCGGCATTAGCAAATATCGTAATCAAAACGTGTTCCTTCATGTTAAACGGTCCGGGGTTAAGCGAGAACTCTTTCGAACCACACCCCGGTATACGAAACTTAGTCGTGGGAAGAGCCGAAGCCATGAACCGTCTGATGGGGAGAGTCGCCACCTGGACGGTGATTTGGGTGATGACGAGCGGCTCGGTTCGGTAGCCGAAGAACTGGTTCAAGAAGGAAAGAAGGGTGCAAGAGAAAAGACCCAAGAACCACATACGGAAAGTCCATACCGGGAGTGACGGGTCGTCGGTGTTGGGCACTGTTAGACGAACTTCTTCTATTGGAGACAGCTCGGTTTCGTCTATTGCAGTCTCCTCTTTCACCGCTTGCTCAGCTAGTTTTGGTGATGGTTCAATTTCCAGAGTTCCCATTGTCAGCAATAATCAAAACCAAAAGAGAGAAAAACTAATGAATAAGTCTTAGCTTAGCTGCAATGACTTGCCTTCTTGTTCAGCACATTAATGTCGATTTCTTTTTACTACAAATATCAACTACAATACTTTTTATTCCGAAGAGGGAATGTTTTGCTGGAATCTTTTACTGGGTGTTGACGTTTGTTACTCTCCTATAAATAGTACCTCTATATGTCCACTAACCTGTCCCAAATAAATGCCCACTTTTGTTTTGTGTTATTAGCTTAATTATAATTACCACAAATTCTACTTTTCAAAAAAATAAAGCTAATTTGAAAAGGAATTTAGATAAAAACAAAAAATAAGGTCAAAATCTATTCAAGTTTTTATATTGGATTTTACAGATTAAGTCTCCTTATTATATAATTTAAGAGTTTTATCTATAAAGTGTATCTTTTTAAAAAATTAAAAAAAATATATAAATAAATACTACCTTATAATTTCTTTAAAACTTTTAAAAAATCTCCTTAATATAATTTTAGAGGCATAATGTATATAACATAAAGAGAGCCTTGGCTCGACCCTTCAATTTTTTTAAAAATCTCTTCGTATATATACTGCATGCTTAAAAGAATAAGCCACATGAAATTATTTGACAAAATCAACAAAGAAAATAGTTTTGGGATTGAAATTGTATTTTGCAAAAATTAAAAGATTATACATATCATGATGCATATATATATAGGAAAATACTTTAATATACAATTTTGTGTAAACTAATTTTAGGATTTAGAATTTTAGGATTTAAGAGTTTAGTGCGTAGAGTGTAGAATTTAAAGTTTAAAATTTAGGTTTCAAGGCGCTAAAGTTTAAATTTTAAATTTTAAATTAAAATTTAAGGGGACGTGACCAGTCGGTCCCCTAGAAGTACCGACCCCCGGTTGGTGAAGTTACGAATTAGTGAGCTAGTAATGCAAAGGTAACATCAATTGGGAAATTTAAGAAAATAAATAACAAAAGAGAGGCCGTTTCGTCCCAAATTTGACTTATTTTTTGTAACTATTAATTAATCTATTAATTATTAGTATTTTTTAATTTTTTTTATCAAATATTAGTATTTGTTATAATTATGGGAGTAATCATTTGCCTGTTCATGAACGTAGCTTTACGTTGTAAATTGTTATACAACCAGCCAAGGTGCATATAAGACAATAGACAAAACGGTTAGATTCTGAATTTTCATAGATTCCAGTAGCTTGTAGGCAAAGGGTTAATTAAATATAATAATTAAATAGTTTTATTTGCAATTCAGTTCAAGTAAAATCTAATAACGTGTTTAAAAAAATCATGTGATAATTAAATTTGAATATAATTACGTATATACTCTTAGGCACTAATCTTTTTAGTATCTGTTCATATATATTTTAAATTTTTTGATAAAATATACACCTTATAAATAAAGCGATTTAAACTCAGGTCATTGGATAATCATAAATTATGAGTTTTGTTAAATTGAGTATAATTGCATGCCTTCAATTACACTATTTAATTCTTAGAGGAATAACGAGCATAATTACTCTTTAATTTTATAATTAATAATATTTTAAAATTTAAACTTATATTATTATGATTACAATTTGTAAAAATGTTTTGTCATTTTGAGTTTTGATCATAGTTACACGACAAGTTTCTAAAGAGATATAACCTTTTATATTACTATAATATTTAATTATAATTTACATAAATAAAATTTATAAGATAAATCCCAAAAAAGCAGCACATTAAAAGAACAAAAAAAAAACAGTCGATATGCGTCTAATTAACAAAAGATGTGTGTAAAGCCAAGTTAAAGATTGGGTTTGCCGTTTATATCTAAAGCTTCAGTCCCAACTAATGCTCACTTTAACAAGCTATGATTGGTTAGCCTCGTTCAACCTATTATGGGATTCGGCTTCTTCCCCAACCACTTTCTACCTCAATGGGCTAGGCTTCTCTGATCCCGTCTCACTGTTACCCGACGTGGCTCGATTTTTTTTAATCAAAGTTCGAAATTAAACTATAAACACTCCTGCTCACAAATTATTATAGTTCAATTAAAATAATATTAAATCCGGACTCAAAGAATGGTTTTAGTAACAAACAATCAATTAGTCTAATAGGATGAGACACTAAATTTACTATGTAAGGTTAGAGGTTTAAATTTTAACATTATAAATAAAAAAACTGGATTAAGAGGTCGCTCCCAAAGTAAAAATCTACCGACCCCGATCTGACCGACTTGAATGTGAGTTGCATTTACAACTGGATTTTTGGCTGGATATTTTTATTGATAATCTAAAGGAGTTTATCTCATCCAAAGGTGCTTTCTTGCCCATACAGCATGGTTGCAATTTGCAACATATAGTTTTATGTAAGGAATCAAATTATGGATCAAATCAAAGAGCTTTACAAACATTAACCACACAGAAAGTACAAATAAATACAACCCCCCAACACACACACACATACACGTATACATATTCATATATATTCCTATTTCTTCTATTCGGTGATGAAAAGAAGCTTGGGAGGGTTAGATAAGTCGTAACGTCAACCCCGAGGTTGAAATCCTACATGTATATCAACTAAAAGTACTGGCGATGTTATGGATCAACGTCTTTTACTCCTAGATTTGGTGATCCTTGATTTGCTTCATTCATTAGGTGGTTTCCAAATGATATCTTCAAGGTTGCTACAAAATGTCTTGTAAAACTGTGAGACAGATGCATTGTTCATGTCACAATCCAAAAACTAAAGAAATTATAGTGATAGAGATACTATATTCAAGAGGGAAGGCCGACCCACAAGGGTATGCCAAGAAACCGAGTCAAAAACGAATGTTAAAACAACACTTGACCTGTGAGTGAAACAAGGTAAACTAACCTTTAGGTATTATCCTGCATCACCAGCCGCTTTTTGTATATCTACCATCTGAAACGTAGGAGCAACCTCGAAAACCTTCAGATTCCCGAGAACAATCAGAGGGATTGGGTAGGAAAACGAAATTAATTGAAAGTTAACGAAGAATTCAATAAGAGTTGAGATCAAAAACCTACTTCAAGGATAACGGAAAAATGAGAAGTCTTGCTAGCTGAAAGACCTTCAACTCTCATCTGAAAAATCAACATAGTACAGGCAAGATTATTTATTTTCCAGTCCAATCGATGATTAATAATTAGCAAACAGAGGAATGAAACAGTTACAAAGGAACTAGAGAACTTGTTTACTTACCAGCATGCATAATAGCCACATGTCAACTGAAATAAGCAATGGTTAATAACCTGAGTCATCTACCTTATAATTTCGAATGTGTGTCTTATAGCCCATTGATTGAGCAACAACTTCCATGCTAGACAGAATAACCCTTGCTGGCTTCTGTGAAACAAATCGTGTATGATACTTCATGGTGTCCTGACAGGGAGAATAATACATTCACAAAGCTTAATTTAGGCAGGAACCTCGAGGAAACACATCCTTAATACAAAATATTTTGAAATTGCCATAAATGATTTCCTGATATGACTGCAAGGTATACTGATATCATAAATAGATGGCATTAGACATCGAAAAGCAAATAAAACCCGAGCAGAGGTAGAAGCAATTAGTTCCTTCATGAACTGTTCAACGGAGGTAGAAGCGCATACATACTATTTATCAAAAAAGAACTCTACCTTCCCTCGGTCAAAAAGCGTTGCAAGATTCAAGCCTTGAGAGAGAATGATCAAGTCAAATGCATTAAGATTCAAAGGACCCATATCATCATTTCTTGATGGCTCATTACCCCTTTCTTCCTACAATATATTATTAGTTATTGGAAGTTAAAAATTAGTTGCAGGATCATCGAGCATAAGGAAACTTGGTTGAAATTATAGATTGGAAAACCCAAATTATACTTTTACATCACATTTAACTAAATTAAAGCTGTTAAATACCTTATCAATCTCAGGATCATCGGACACGGCATTTACGTCATCCAAGTTAATATCTTCATACTCAAAAAGTCTGACAGGAACATAGCTCTTCTTAAACCACTCATCACTCCTGATTTGCTCGATTGTAATGCGCTGTACAGAAAAGGAGAATGAGACGATCAAGCGGAAACAAAAGCCATGTTGAAACCATTGTTATATTTACAGAAACACTTGTATCAATAAAAAGAAATACCATAGAGTGATAGGTACAGGTGCACTTAGTTTCAAATGAGGCCAGAGTCCTTCATCGTTTGCAATGGGTATAAGTTATGCAAAGTAAAGAATCAAGGCAATCTATATGTAAAACATGTCTTTATGGTATGGTAGTCCGCATGAGAGCTATTAGAACACTAGCACCAAATAAATAATGACTTCTCGAAACCACATTAGATTACGTTGGACATTTCTGATTTAGGGTTCATTCCAGGATAGCTGGACATCATTTCGTAAACCTTGAAACAATACCATTGGTTACTGAGGCATTATTATTCATTGTGATAGTTAGGCAGCCCAAACAATTCAATTATTGGATAACAAGTGCTTACAGTTTGAGGATTTGGATCTAGAATTCTATGAATCAAGGATTTTGCTTCCACAGGAAACCAAGAAGGGCAAGAAAACTCGGCTCTCTCAACCTGCAGTTATAAAAAAAAACCCGTAAATGCAGTACTGATTATGTCAAAATAGTAGTTTTTCTTTCATTTATTTCAATGTTTTTGGTATATACCATAATCTATTAAGGAGAGATAAAAACAATAATGATAAACTTGTAAACATGAAAAAAAGCCCATACCTTACTATACAGTGTGGTGAGATCAAGCTCATCAAATGGAAGATAACCTGCCATCAGAACATAAAGAATGACGCCGCAAGACCAGACATCTGCCACAGCACCATCATACCCCTTGTGACTGAGAACCTGCATCAAAAAGGAAATATTGCTTCAATAAGCAAGACAATAACACAAAATAAACAATTAAATCAGGTATATTCAACTCAATATGCGTATCCTATATTTTTACCTCTGGTGCCACATAGTTAGGAGTTCCACACGTCGTCCGAAGTAGGCTAACACCCTAAACATACATATCATCAAATACCAAAGCATGTCATCATACTTCTTTCAAACTATTTTATGTCGGGGGACGAAGGCGAAAAATAAGTTTACTCTTCACTTAATTTCTTGTTCTGGCAATGCGCTAAGGCCAAAATCTGAAATCTTTAAAGTTCCTTGGGAATCAAGTAAAAGATTCTCGGGCTGTAAATATAGAAGCAAACAAGTCAGAATTACGATTTCCGAACAAAGAAAAATAGGAACACAGATTATAAGAACAAAGAACACCTTCGAATCTCTGTGGTAGACTCCCTTACTATGGCAAAATTCCACACCATCAATAAGCTGTTGGAAATATCTTCTAGCTTCGGCTTCACTAAGACGACCATTATGAATCTGCAAGATAAACAATTTACCGTCCGGCGTCCGCCTTAAAAATAAACCTGATAATGCAACCAGAGTTGATCTTTGCTTCTAAAATACTTACTATTTTATCGAACAATTCACCGCCAGTAATGAACTCTAAGATTATATAAATCTTAGTTCGACTTGCTATTACCTAATAAATCAAAAACTAACATTGTTAGAAACCAACTTACCATGAGCCATATAGAATTTAATAATTAATGCTACAGTGATAATACTGAATTATTTACCTCGTGCAAACGAACAACGTAAGGATGTCTAACGAGCTTCATTATAGATATCTCCCTTTTGATCTGAAATATTTTAAAAAATATAAAAGGAAAGTAAAACTGTTGATTAGCTTCAATAGAAACTCAAACTTTCAAATTATGTTAAAGAACTTATCAAATTCACATCTAATTCAGTAAAATTACATACAGACAAAAATAAATACAATTTCTCTTTCATTATCTGTTCAGCAACTTCTTATAAAATTACCAAAATCTCATTTCAGTAACATAAAATATGGAAATTTGACCTGATCGACCATTTTGTGTTTGATAATGGTGCTGCGATCAAGGACTTTCATGGCAACACTTTCGCCAGTCTCCGTGTTTTGCGCGAACTTAACCTTTGCAAAGGTTCCTTCGCCGATCGTTCTTCCAATCTCATACTTCCCTACCTTTCTGACCACCATCGCTAATTTTCTTCCAATTGTCGCAGTCTCAGCATTCCCCTTTCTCTATCACCAAACAGAAGGAAAAGGAAAAGGAAAAGGAAAAGGAAAAGGGGGGGGGGGGGAGAAACAATAAAGGAAAGAGTTTAAGGTATAGAAGAAGATAATCAACAAAAGCTTAATCAAAGCGTTAGTGCGAAGCTTTTAGCTTATTTACTTTTGCACTTCAAAATTACTAATAATCAGTGTTACAGTTCAAAAAAGCACAAGAAAGAAAAAATCAGTTATATTTTCGAGAAAATGAAGTAACATAAATTCTCGAGGAAAAAAACTGAGATTTAAAATTGACAAAGACAAACATTTTTATAATATTATAAATAATAAAATTATCATTTATATTCAACCATTCCACAATATTTTCAAAAAAAAAAAAAAACCATTCCTCAATAGCATTAAAGGTTTATTTCAGGAAAAAAGGTCATTTTGTTTAAAAAAAATTAGGAAATGATCCATATCAAAATTTATTTAAAGAACTGATTATTTTCTATATTGTCAAAGTCGTTGCTGGAGTGTTTTGGGCGATTTTTTTCAATTTTGGAACTAAATGAAAATAACTAAAAATAAAGGGAATAAAATGAAAATTTTCAAAAATCAACACAAATCTACTATAATTGTGTAATTATAAACTGCATTTTCAAACTGCATAATCTTATTACCTTATGAAATTTTTTATTTTGGTTCATGTGATAAATTACAATGACCTAATTAAAAGGAAATTAAACATATAGAGACCAAAATGAAAAAAATTAGAATACATTTAAAGTACACATATCAAACCTTTATGAAAAATGATATATATTTGTAAAGAAAAATCAAATTTCTAAGTTTCACGGGTTAAAAAGATCAAAGTCAAAGAGTTAAAAGTTTTGATAAAAACTAAAAATTTAAAATCGAATTTCAAAATGATATTTTTCGGGATAAGTACGACAACAAAAACAACTACGTCTCTTTGTCAGTGCGTAAATATAAAAAAATTACGTTTATTATAAAAATACCTCAATCTAACAAATAAGCATAAAATTATGGTCTTTTAAAATTTTGCACTATACTCATAATACCAATATACTTAAAATAATTTCTGAAAAAATTTATTTTAGCCAATGTCATTGCATTTTAACCCCTAAAATGCAAAATTAAAGCTTCAATGATCACAGGAAACATATCATTTAAATAAAAAGGAGAAAAAAATACACGTTTTGATTTAAGCATTTATGTAAAGTTTCATTTTAATCCTTTTAGCTATTTTCTTTATCCCAATAAATTCTTTTCATTTTTAATTCCAAAATAAAAAGAAAAAAAATACTCAGAATCGCTGGCAGCTACTTGGGAGTTGGGACTCACTCACACTCGTATGCTGAAGACGTCTTCCTTGAATAATTTTTAGCATAAAACGTTTTTCATTTTTGTTTTTGAAATAATGACATTTTCCCTCAAGTAAGCTTAATATTAAAACTTCAAATTTTATAATATTAAAAAATTCGATGACTAAACCTCAATTCACTTCTGCTTTCTTATATAGTTGGTGCTAGCCGACAGGAGATGGTGGACTCAACTTTGGACATTCCTTTTTTTTTCGTTTTCCTTCTTTAATTCGGCTATCTTCTAGAAACAATAAATTTGATTATGTTTAATTATAATTATTTTTTAATTTAATAATTGAAGTATTATATAAAAAACCTGAAGTGTCGCTGGGGTTTGGTTCCTTTGAGATTCACAAAGATTTTTTTAGAATTTTTAAATTTTATAATTCTAATTTAAAAGTTCCGGTGGTAGTTAGCTTGAGAGGGAAGATAGAGAATGGAGAATAACATTAATGAACTCTTTGGACTTAATAATGATCAACTTAGCCCATGATTTATTTATTAATGATCAACTTAGCCATTAATTAAATATTTTATTGTTAATGATCCTTCCCTATTAAAAAATATAGGGTTAGGGTTGAAAGAGGATAAGCATGTCTCCTTAGTGCACGTTCCAATCAAACTCTGGTTCGTGGGGAAAGGTGGTAGATGCCTCACCAATCATCGCATCTCCCACCTTAATTAAAGTGGGTAATTCGAAAAAAAATAAAATGAAATAGTCTATCGAACCTATCCGATCCTTGTAACGACCCGGGTTTTGAGGAACCCGGGCGTCAGGCTAACTCGAGGTATGAGCCTCGCGTTTAGGTCATGTTGTTGGGCCTAAAACCTTGGTGGGCTTGGTTTAGGTTTTGGACTTGAGTTATGGGGTTATCGAGAAGGGCTTTATGGTAAAGTCATAGTTGAAGAAAAGATGGGGAAGGAGTTATGAGCTGCAGATTTTTGTAAGTTGATGAATTCATTTTGTCCCCCAAAAGCTCTCCCACTATCTTCATCTTCTCTATGAGTTTAAAAGGAAAACTCCACATTTGTTAGTTTTGTGTTGAAATCTCGGATTGGTGTAGAAGGGACAGTTGTTAGGCATCCAAGGATCTACAATCCAAGGTAAGTTTTGCTTGCAATGGTGGAAGAAGGGGTTTTATAGTGAGAACGGAAACGGTGTTTTTAATCTCATTTCTTGTTGTTAAATCGTTCTTTGAGCTTCTTTTAATCTCTCAACAATGTTGTAACTCGTTTACAACATCCCCTTGTAGTTAAAGAGGTTGAAGAGCATTCAAAGGCCCAAGGGAAGAAGAAAGCTTGAGGTGGAGGTTGGAGTTCCTTTTAGCTTGTAATTCGAGGTTAGTACACTTCTAACTTCTATGTGTTCATGTGCATCATCATTTTGCTATGCTTGCTTGGGTTATGATGTTTTGGATAAGTTAGAGCTTGGTTGGTCATCCATGGCAAAACTTGTAATGGTTGATGTTTAAGGGTAAAAATGGTTAGAAACTCACCTAATGACTCTTCATAATTGGTAGGAACGTTTTGGGACTTAACCATGGAGGTTAAGGGGGGATTGGTGTAATCCTGAGCTCCATGTTTCGAAATTGGGGCTCGAGTACCGGTACGGGGTGGTTGCGTATCGGTACTCCTTCAGTACCCCTCATTAGATTAGAATTCCAGTAACGCTTTGGAGTACCGGTACGCTAGGGGCGTATCGGTACCCACTGTTGCATTGCCTGGAAAGGCTTTGCATACTGATACGCTAGAGTAGGCGTATCGGTACAGGTAAGGATCGGTACGGGGCGGTCCCAGTACCGATATGGAGTACCGGTACAGCACATAGCATATTGGTACGGAGCCAATGCCAATTCTTTCGAATCCAATTAGAGTTTTGGTACTCATTGAGGAGTATCGATACTTAGAGGGGAGTACCGATGCTCACCTCAGAGTATCAATACTCGCTGGGCAATCTGCCCAAGTTTTTATGTTTTGAGTTCAAGGGTTTTATAATTTGTGGTTAAGGTTCTAATGGGTCCCTTGTGATATAAAATGACTGGTAAAATCGAGAATGTGTGTTTCTTCTTGGTTATATGGATTAAATGGCTAATTGAGTATTGAGATGAAAGTAAATTGCTTGGTAAGCGAGTCTTTAGGGATCCTTGGTGGATCAGTTGTAGTTGTGCCAGGTAAGGGCACTTATTTGGTTATGAGTTATTGTTTGATGAGATCCGGATACCCAGTGAGTGAGTGTTGCAACACATGAAGGACATCCGATGTGAGATTTTGGGTGATGAATGAAGGTCATCCGATGTGAGATTTCAGGTGATGATATTTGCTTGATGCGAGATTCCGAGCCCCGCTCGATGTGAGATTCTGAGTATACAGTCCAATGTGAGATTTCGAGCAGCTCGATGTGAGATTTCGAGCATGAGTGGGTCTCCTAGTGTCGGGTGACATTGGGCCCCACTCCTAGTTTGTTTATTTACTTGTTGATGTTGTTGAGGTGTTGGTTGTTCTATAGCATGTGTTTAGGCGGTTATGATTGCACCATTGCTTTATCCTATCTTGACATCATATCTCATAGCATACTCTTAATTATGATTCACTTGAAGTATGGTCGAGTGGTTGTGTATCCATTGAGCTTTGTTAGCTCATCATTCAGAATCGTTGTTTCCATTCGCAGGTTGATAAATAGTTCGAGCGCAGCGGAGCACCATCGAAGCAAGGATCCAGCATTGGCCTTTTGGCAGAGTACAAGTACTTAGATGTAGTGGGCTATGTATTCGTATGACCCTTTGTATTTGTAACTATATTTGATTTAACTTGTATTGGTCAAATGTTTTATTTCTGTATTTGGAGCTCCTTTAACTATTTTGAATGTTTTTAAGTAAGCATGGATTTTAATGCTTTGGTTATGACATGTTTGGAATTAAGAGATTGACCTTTATTGGCTTTTAAAACTGGAAATTTTATAGGAGTGGTTTGGGCTTGTGGCCCAATTGTAGCATCCGAGTCGAGGGTGTTACAATCCCATCTTCACTCATGAGTCATACCAAACCTATTATTTTTTTCGAATGCGTGTCCTATTAAATTTGTTTCTGTGGTCAACAATCACCAGAGTAAGTGGTTAAAGCTCTCATTTGATTGATACTCTCCCCTTCTCGTAGGTTGTAAGTTCAAGACTTAGTAGGAGTAAAATTCCTCTTCCCCTCCTTTAGAAAAATTTGTTCAAATAATAATAATAATAATAACAACCTAAACTTAGCTAACCTAGATTTCACATCATTTTTATCTCATATCATAACTAAATCTAAAGAATTGAATTGTGGGTTTAATAATTAATTTAAGAGTGATATTTTTTTGAATAAAGTCATATGAAATAGAGATATCCATAATTAACCGTTATAGTATTTTAGTTAACCAAAATGAAATTAACATAATAGTTTTAGATATTATTATCTAATTGTACTCAAATAATATTTACAAGTTAACTGTTATAGTATAATAATTCACTATAAACAACCCTAACGTGAATGATATGTTGGATAGGATAATAAAGCTTAAGTTCTATTATAAAAACATTATATGTAGATTTTAATTTATTATTTTATTCGTTTATACATAACTTTATGCCCCACTTTTGAACTCTATTTTGGACCCACAAATTTGGATCAGTGAAACTTTCTCGAAAAAAAAGACGTGTAAAATTCAAACAAGGTTATGCCAATTCTCGTGACAATTTGAAAAAAAGGGTAAACTACATTGGTCACTGAACTTTTAAAATAAATTTATTTTGATCACTATATTTTTAAAATATTTGATAAAGTCACCTAATTTTTTATTCGATTTAAACATAGTCACCGAACTTTTAATTCATTTTTAATATGGTTCATCTCGTTACCTTCCGTTAGAGCTGACGTTAGTATTCGTTTTTACTTAATAAAAAATGGGTAAACTACATCAATCATCACTAAACTTTCTTCTCACTCATATTTTGGTCACTAGAGTATAAAAATTTTCAATTTAATAACTTAACTTTCGAATTACTCATATTTTGGCCACTCTCAAATGACATATTTATACAAATAAAAAAATTTGATTAATCCTTAAAAATTATTTTAGTTAATCGGTAAATTCGGATTATTTAATTCTCGATCTTATATTGTACCAATTAAATCAGATAATCAATTAACCAGTTAACCAAAATATTTGATTCTGGAAATGTTTTTTTTACTTTGTTTATTAAAAAATAAAATATGATAAATTTAATAATTGTTCGGTTGTGATAAAAGTGTAAGAACAACTAGAAAGTTAAAAATTGAAAGTTCACACCTATTAATCTTACTTGGAGCCAAAACTTTTTTAAAAAATCAAAAGGGTATCAAAATTAATATACTATAAAATATTGTAATGCATAAAATTTAGAAATGTTGTACATAATAGATCATATCGGTTAATCAATTTTGCTTAAAATTGTGAACCGTAACCGAATCGAAATAATTTATTTCAAAAATTTGTATCAAATTCGGGTTCGATTAATCCTTAAAAAATTATTTTGGTTAATTGCTAAATTCAGATTATTGAATTCTGAATCTTATATTGTACCAATTAAATCAGAAAATCGATTGACCGGTTAATTAGAATATTTGATTTGAGTAATATTTTTTTACTTTGCTTATTAAAATATCAAATATGGTAATAAGGTAAATTTAATAAGCAAAGTAAAAAAAATATTACCCAATTTTTTTAAGGATTAATCAAATTTTTTTATTTGTATAACCATATTATTTGAGTGGTTAAAATATGAACAATTCGAAAGTTAGGTTATTAAATTGGAAATTATTAAACTCTAGTGACCAAAATAGCTAGGGAAGAAAGTTAAGTGATGATTGGTGTAGTTTACCCATTTTTATTAAGGAAAAACAAAAGGTAAAGGGAGGGACCGTATCAAAATTAAACTAAAAGTTGAGTGACTTTATCAAATATTTTAAAAGTACGGTGACCAAAATGAATCCGCTCTAAAAGTTCATTGACCATTTATGTAGTTTACCCAAAAATGAAGTAGAGGATAAAGTCTAAACAGTTAAGGTAACCGAGCTAATTAACGATGCAATCTTTATGTAAGATATGTAGGATCGGAAAATTATTAGATGGACTCGGCTCACCACGTTATCCATGGTCCATTCAATAATATTCAGCCATTTTAATGTAATTTTCAAGTAATTACCCACGCCTTAATTACATGTAGGAAAGATGTAAATATTCACCTTTAAAAAATGACATGAAAAAATGTTATTAGATGAGATCATAAATGATGTAGTGAGCTAGGCTCATCTAATAAATTTTCATGTAGAATCATATTCAGAAACTCATGAAAGTCAAACGACTGTTGTCACGTCATCTTCGCCAATCCATCAGTGAGCATGTTTCCCTCACAAGGATAATTTACAAATTTGACAAACTATATACTGATAAATGGTCCGAGGATGGATTTTGAGTTTTAGAATTTTCCGTACATTTACATAAGAGGTCAGAAACGGTATGAAGTTTGATTCCGAATAGAAGCTAAATAAATGATGAAGAATTAGAACGGGTAGAGGTGGTGACACTATCGTTCTAGAGAATTTAAATAGGAATAATGGTTCGGAAAAGTATGGGAAAGCTCCAATAATTAAGTGCTAACCAGCTTTAGTAAGGTTGCTGAGGCAGGTTATCCAGTACTTCTTAAAATGAACCACTGAATCTAGTAGTGAGTTTGAGAAAGATGGAGAAAGGGTGCATAATTCAGGCTCTGGGGACACTGGAGGGGGTAGCTCGTGTTGTTTAAACTGACACCGGAGGAATGCGACTCAGAAGCTGAAGCCATAAGTGTAGAAAGTAAATACTGCTTATGGAAGATGGCATGTGGCCATGAAGATCAGGTTAGTAGTAGTCATCACAAGGGGAGGTGGTGTGGGGAGCTGGCCGCGGAGGTAGCAAGTATATGAAGATGCATATTAAAGAAACAAAAGAACACACTGGGCACTCCTAGAGCTGGTAGCTTGACTAGAATGTTAGAAGCAATAAAAGTAAATTAACAGCACCGAGATACAATGATAGACCAAATCCGAATCCAAGGGAAGTCCAAAAAATGAAATTTCTGCAACTTTCTGAAGATCCTAAAAGTAACATGGGCCAACAATCATAGAATTATAACTAAAGGGTCAGACAGTACCCAGCATCATCCGCAATTCCCTCCATAAGATCAGACAACATTGGAGTAATAACTTGTAAAGTAGTAAAATATTTTTTTCCCCTTGGATTCTACTTTCAGCAAAGTTTAAGGATTCTAGAACCTGAAAAAAAGGCTTGCCTGATGGAAATAAACTATTCAGGAAATCAACTACTTAATTTACAGCCATTACGAAACGCTATTTTTCTTATACACGTCAAACAATGTCAAAGTAACGTTTTTCTTAAATAAATGTTGAAAAGTTCCATAAGACATCGAAGAATTCACCAAAGCCTATAAAATGTCTTATTCAAAGCACTATATTATAATTAGAACTTGACAAACAAAACAATAATATCAATTTGTTTATTCAAATCACACAGAGGAAGTATGGGGAGGAACCTTAGCATCCTGATTTAAGGTCGGAACACCACCCGCAAGGGTCATCTGTGGCATCGCCTGATACGGCGCCACAGTGTAATACACCTGCCTTCCAGCCCCATCATAAGCCACCTGTACATACCCTGACTCAGGCAGCCCACCCTGCGGCTGCATAACTGGGATCCCCTCGGGGTAAGCAGCAACCTTTGAGGCTGGCACCGCATTGTAAACCGGCTGCTCTCTGTAAACATCCTGAACAACATGTTGTACGCCATAGTAAGGTTGACCGGCTGGTACGGTCACCTGTCGTATTGTTGGAGGCTGCTGATAAACACCAGCCGCAGGAGCTGGAATTAGGTAAACCGGTTGGTTTCCTGGGGCAGCTGCTGCTGCCGCAGGTACCGGATAAGCAGCATTTGTTATATACGCTGTTTGAATTGGGATTTGCAACGGAGCTGATACTGGTGTTGGTAAAGTGGCGACCTTATCTGACATTTTAGAATAATCTTGAGTATTTTGGGCTCTAGCATTTGATTCATCGACTTTTCTCTGCATAATGCCTTGTTCTTGAGTAGCAGAAATATGCATCCTCTGTAACTCATGGATCTGCCTCTGGATCTCTGCCGGAGACATTATTGGGTCCACAATCACATGTCGATCCTCCGATCCGCAGTCCGATCCCTCTGTTACATCCTTCACAACAACCTCCTGTGGCACCGCCGCAGCCGCGGGAGGGACAGAATCCGGCACCTTCACCTTATCCAAGCCAAAGAGGAAATCGGGATTCGTTGCCGGCACAACAGCAGCTGGAACGGAGGATGCATCAAGATTCTGAAGCTGAACCAAATTCAAGGCATCAACGAACCATTGCCGATCAGACTTCGGTTCACTACCTTCAAATCCCGGCGCCACCAACGGTGGATTCAATGGGAATAAGAACAGCCTCAACCGGGCCGGTTTGGCGGAGACACGATGCGACCGATCATATTCCATCATCATATGCTCCAGATCTTCATCATTCGCAACGGAAATCAGTGCGTCCAGATCTTCACCGGGAAGCTGATACTTGAAACAAACGTCATAATCCCCACCGTAAAGAGAAGATAACTTAGCCATTATAGCAGAAAACTTAATGTTGCGATCAACGGCCAGGATCTTCGTATCTCCACCTACGTAAGCGAGCTGGTTATCATGTGAACGCGGCTGGATTTTGCCCCCATAACTGCACATAAACTTAACCTTATAATTGGCATTATTATTAGCGTTTATCGACGGCGGCTCGTCCCATAACTGGTTTTCGCATTCAATTTCTCGAGAACGAGGCGAAGAATCGCCGGATTCCGGATACGAAGAGTAGGAGAAGCTTTCCATGGGATTAATTTTGTCAGGTTTGAGGGATTTAGTCTTAGGGTTCCATTGAAAGATCAAAAACGGCGGAGAATTGAGGTTTGATTATGGCTTGAAGAGCAATATGGGCGTAGTGGACCCGGCTGGAGCTGGTTGGATTGGAAATAAATAATTAAGAAGCGTGAAAACAAATATTTTCTTATCATAAACTTTTAATAAAATAATAATATTAGTTTGTACATTTAAAAAAATTGGTTAGGACTAACAATAAATTGGTTTAAAAATTAAAAATTTAAATTTTAACTCTTTAAAAGGAGCAAAAATTGGGTCGAAAAAAATTAGTTAGGATTAATAAAATTTGATCTGAATTAATTGATCATTGAGTTGAATAACAGTAGATAAAAAAATGATTTGGAAGTTTTTAATTTTAGTCTTTATTTCTTTTAATATACTATTTTTTAATAAATCGTTTTGATTGATTGTCGCCAGTTTTTTAAATTTATCTACAAGCCTAATAACGTTGATTAAACTTCAAATTTATTAAACATTTTTTATATTATGCTTGAAAACATAAATTTGAAGATTTGGATTTGAAATTTATTTATTATATAAATTGACATTATAGATAAATAGTTAGGTTTTAATGAAATTTTCGAAATTAATTTTTTTTTTGAAAAAACATTTTCTAATAACAACATGATGAATTTGTAGTATGCATTGTTACTTTAAAATTAAAAAAAAAAACTGCTAAATAAATATCCAATATAAATATGATTTTTTTAAAAAAATTATAAATGTTACATTTTATGTAAGGATAATCTTCACCACAGTCCTTTTCTGTGTTTATATTCCCACCTTCCGACAATGCTATATGATTTCTTATCAAGTTATCCAGTATGTAGTTTGAGCTTAGTTCATGTATACCATCAAGCCTATTCTTTCTTCCCTCGTTGCCATATTAAATAGCTTCATCATTTTCGAGTTTTTGTGATACTGTTGCTTCAGTAGCGGTTCCTACAATATTTTCCTCTTCTGCAACTGCCAACTTGGACTTCTTATTTTCAGTACTCGTGGCTCTGGCCATCTTTTCCTCGAACTTCCTCCAATCCTTTCGTGACAAATAATCAGTACGCTTAGAAACAGAAGTACCAATCTGTTTAGCTTGAAGGAATTTCTCTATTTCAAAGCCTAGTCTGTCCACTATTGAATTCAGTTCAGGAAAACCGGACTGAGCTTCATCTAGCTTCATCTGCATCCGCTCGTCAAGCCACGATTCAGATATATGAAGAATCAATCGATCATGGTCAGCCACTCCTGTCCAATCTTCATCGGATTTTTGTCTTAGTCTATGCACCTCCTGTTGGTAGCCTTTTATTTCCCTTGCAAACTCATATCTTCCAAAAGCTTCCTCGATTTCCTTTCCCTTTCAAGATCTTTCAAGGCATTAGAAAGAGAAGCTTTTGGCTCAGACACTTCCCGAGCCAACTTCTTGTGTAGATTCTCAGATCGTTTTATTAACTTTCTCTCATCTTCTATTTCATCCCTTGCTGACTGCACACCAGCATGAACCCAGTCCTGTTCTTTACTCTTCCTAACCAATTTGTCTTCGGCAATCTGCTTCATCAAATCATCAATTTCGTGTCGACATGCTTGCTGATCTCGTAGCAAATCCGTGATCCTAAGGCGGGCATGATCTAATTCCTTCTTCAATGCTTTTATCAATGATATATTTGGATGCATGTTGTTCTTCCAGACTCCAAATATGGTTTAGTACTTTCAGCAGTTCTGTAGATGGTTTGAGATTATAATGCGAATCACCGATTCTTCCCCTAAAACTTAGGGAACTACCGGGTGTGACTGTAGGATTATAAGGTGCCACCTGAAAAAGGAGGAAAAACATGTCAGCTACCCGTTAGTCAAGTAACGGAGACCAACGGTCCAGTGACCAAAACAAAAATGTTTGAAAACATAAGTGGCAGGAATAACTTTTTAAATTTAGGTGACCAAAATAGAACAAATCCTAAACAAAAAGGTCCATGCGTAAAGATTACCCTTTATGTAATGTATTGCATATTTTATACAATTTTTAAAATTTAAATTCTCATGTACTACCTTAATATGATCATCAATATAAATCAACTGAGTTGAAGTATATAGATAAAAATAAATAAATACTTAAATTTTGTTTGTATCTATTTTATTGTTTAAATGTATTTAGTATAGCAAATCAGTACCTTGAATGCTAATTTTTTTAATAGACTTTGAATGCTAATTGATACCAACCGATACGAAATTCAAATATGATAAATCTTCAATTTTATCAAATAGATAAATAAACATGAGCAAGCACATTTGGCCGATTGGCCAAGCTGTTCATCTTTTTCTCTTATTTTCCTTAAGTCTGAGCACTCCCTCTTTTTCTTCCCCTAAAGTCCACATTCCCCTTCCTTTAGTTAGGACTAGAATTAAAATTAAGATTTGCCAAAAAAATATGAATTAGACGTATAAAACAAAATAGTTTCCTTACCACCTTCAATCAATTTGTTTTTAGCAAAAATATAATCAAATCGTATAGTCTTATGTCACTTCTAATCAACTTGTGATCAACAATAAAAATAATTAAACTACCACATCCCTACATGACTCTTACTCTGTAATATGTACGATACAAAAAACAAACAAATTAAAATAGTTAACCTTAAAAGAGATAATGCCTGTGGACAAAGTTTATTAAATTCAAATATTCATTGTACATATGAATGGAGCCATATATAGTGTGGGAAGAGTATAATATCTCTTAAATTTTAGATTTAAAAGCTTAATAGATTTATGACTTTTCTAATTTTTGATATTATCTCCGTCTTTGATTGTACATGTTATTAATATAACAAATATGTCTTTAAATGAACTACAAATAAAAAATTTAATCATATATTAAAAAACCAAAATAATAATGAGATGATAAAACTTTATTTGTATCTAAGGTAAACTAAATATAAAAATAATACTAAAGTCATTTTTTTTAAAAACTGGATTGTATTCAAAGTGACAAGGTTACAAAAGAATCACACCACTAACATTAAAAATTTTATACATCAAATAGAACAATAAAGCCCTAAAAGTGTGAAGTCAATAAAGAACAAGGCTTATCATTTACAAAAAATTAAACAATCTTCTAATAAAAATCCAGCAATACTACTACTTTGACCATAGTGCTCTAAGAATAAAGCAAGTTCTTTCGCTGCTTGGTCTTGACAAAACGGCAACACCACAAAAGGGAATCAAACTTTACTGATCACCGATCTTCGCTGGTAACAACACTCGAGTGATATTCGTCATACGAACGTTAAACTGATAAAGCAAATAATACTGTCACACAGACAGACTAACACTGTCACAAGACAGGCGAATATTGCCATAAAAGCAGACGAAAAAACTGCAAAAAACAGATAAAAGATGAAATTGACAAAGTAAAAAAAACATGCAAGTAGGATTCATTAACAAAAATGAATGATTATTTATATACAAAACCAGCAAAACGCCCTAAAGACCGTCGCCGAAAAAAAAATTTAACGAAGAAGAAAAACTTTAAAAAAACTTAAAAACTCCTTGTAACCGCCTCAGAGAAAATATAATGAATGGTTTTTATTAAAGTCATTTTAAATGACACAAATATTAAAAATAATAGAATGACGTCTAATTAAGACACCCTAAATTTGTCATCCGGGTTAAGATTCTACTTTTTAGTAATTAAGTGTTGGATGCAATATTATTAAAAATAATAATTTTCGTTCATGGATCGTAAAAACATATATTAATAAAAAAAACATTTGGGGAAAACTACACAGGTGGTCACCCAATTATCACCTATGTTTTGTTTTATCACCCAATTAATTTTTTTGTCAAAATCGTCTTTCCCGTTAGATACCTTTTATGTTTTGATCCTCCTCCGTTAAAAACTTAACGGAATCGCTGACTTGACATTTTTTTAATTTTTTTATAGTATTCTTATATTACTTTTTGGCCCCTCTCGTCAAACCTAATGATATACTATAGTAATTTTTTTATTCGACCAGCTAGAAGGGACCAAAATAGGAAAAGAGTGATAGTTAGGTGACCAAAACAGAAAAAGTGTGATAGTTAGGTGACCAAAAAAGTAAAAATAAACTGTCAATTCTGTGATTCCGTTAGATTTTTAATGGAGGGGCCAAAACATGAAATGTATTTAATGGGAGGGACGATTTTGACAAAAAAATTTAATTAAGTGACTAAAACAGGAAAAATGTGATAGTTTGGTGACCACCCGTGTAGTTTTCCCAAACATTTTCTATCAGATCTATATCATTCTATTCGGTATTTATTTAGAGACATTGATTAAACCCGTGGGCGGATGAAATCAACTGCGGAGCAGGGACTGCAAAATCTTTTGTTTTTTTTTTTCTCGACAGACCTCTTTTCTATTGTTTTGTTTGGTGAGAGTTTTTGGAGCAGCGGGATGGATTCGGTTCTGGTCTGCCACTTCCCTCTCTACCAATTTAGTGACGTTGCAAAGGGGCCCTCCGGTAATAAGTTGCCAAAAAACAAATAAAACATTATAAAAATATAAATTAAAAGAGAGTGGAGTGAAGTGAGAAAGCATTATCAGTTTTAAATTTGTGTAAATTACCCATAGATTAAGTAAGCATTATGGTTTTTTCAAGGTTTGGGTGAGGGCAATGATGAATGGTAGTAGGTGGATATTGATGATTTGAATATGATAGGGCTATTATCCAAGAGGGATTCAATATATGCCCTTTTAGATGCACTTTTTCACTTTCTACTTGCTATGTTTCTACTCTCAGCTTTGGCCGGGTTGATTTCATACACACTTTATATTTTCTATGCAGGATGTAAAATATTCTGCTTAGCAACGTTAGGCATTTCCCCCTCCACCAAACCCACCTTCCCATATGATACATTATCTATTGCACCATGGCGTTTCATCCTTTATTCTATAATCAAATTGTTTCAAATCTTTTCAAATAAAAAATTATTTTAAATACATATAATAATGTTTTTTCCTTCTATTTTGGACAATAATGCTAACCGATTGTCATTGTTAACGACTTGAAAGCTATCCTCTATCTTCATTTTTTTTCTTCTCATTTCCACGTTTTCTTTGTTTGACTCATCGGTTTTTTCATGCTCGCCCACTATTTATATTGTTATGGTTAATGCTAGCAGATGATTTCTCTGTGGGAGGAAAGATGGACGGGTGGGATGATAATTTTAGTCCAATTGAAGCTAGTGATTTTGAATTTAATACAGAGTACTATTCGTGGTTTTCAGAAAATGGAAAACCGTTCTTAGTATCTCTTGAATCTGCAAATAAATGGCTTGAAGATCTGCGGTGCTCAAAACACGTACATTTGTCATCTGAGTTTGGTCAGGGCTCTCAAGATCCAACAGATGAACCAAACTTGGATTGTTCTACGGGTTGGCATTCTTCGTGGTCTCCGGTGCAATCCCCCACAATACCTGTCCGCAATGATCCTTGGGAAGAACCAATACAACATGGATATCCACCATTTGGTAATATTTCGGAACAACCACCAATCAATTTTCAATTTGCTGGCAGCTCATCTTCTCAGCCAGCTTACAATGATGATAGAGGATACATTCCACAATTTGTGTATCCCGAAGCATCTGTATATGGGGAAGACATGGGTGTTGGTAGTATGACATCTTTGTTGCCGATTACGACCATTAGCAGCCCATCATTTAATCCAGAATATATGTTTGGTACACCACCTTCAATGCCAGTGATGGATGATCAATTTTTCTACGATGAGCAGACTCCGGATCGACCATGAAGAATAGTTCAACTCCCTAGATGGTACGATCAAACATCTTCCTTACACCGGCAAGAAGTACCGATAAGGAGGCAGAGATAAGAAATAAGTAAATTTTATTTATTTACATTACACGTATTTCTTTATTCATTCAATTTAATTTGAATATTTAAATTCCAATTACAATTTCAATGCTTGAAATAAAAATATTTTCCCATTTATTTTTTAATTAAAAAATAGTGCAATTGAAATTTAAAAAAATGCAATGCATCAATTTCAAAAAAAATTGATGAAGGGAATTAAAAAATGCAATGCATCGCATGAATTTTAACCAAAAATTGCCGTGCATCAATTTCAAAAAAAAAAGTTGATGAAGGGAATTAATTATTGAATTCAGCAATGCAGCGTGTGGGGTGGGGGGCCGTGCAGGGTGGGTGGGTGAATTGAATTGCATACCGGCATTGGGTGATGCATGCCCCCATGCAGTCAAATGACAGTGGGGCCGGTTATGCCTGCAAAATTATGAATGCATGGCAGTGCTGAAAAAATATAAGGGATGCCATGCATGGCAGTGCTGAAAAAAATAAAGGGTCTGGTTGAACTGATTTGAAAAAAAATTATAGGTGATAGGTGATGGATGCCAGGATTTGATTAAAGGTCACCATTAATTATTCGATTCAGTCATTGTATGTCTTTATTTTTTTTTCATGAAGACGGGTAGTATATATTCATGAAGACGAGTTTAGATATATAAATATATTCGGTTCATTTATATTCACAAATAAGTTTGTTTATATATATATATATATATTATTTATTTTATTTAATTAATTTATAGTAGTAATTCAATATCCAAGTAAAAATTTTAAATACTCGATTAAATGTCAAATAGTTAATCCTTAAAACATACTTGAATTAAATAAATAATATGATAGAATTGACAAATAAAAAATATACATTTACATTAACACAAAATTTAGATTGATGGTCCGACACGATAATTGGAAATATTTGATTTGTTCGGATA
Organism: Hibiscus mutabilis; assembly: GCA_019671005.1. Lineage (NCBI taxonomy): Eukaryota > Viridiplantae > Streptophyta > Magnoliopsida > Malvales > Malvaceae > Hibiscus > Hibiscus mutabilis. The sequence continues at coordinate 43,203,242 of CM033752.1, read as the reverse complement.
CTTGTTTATTGTGTGACCTGGTCCCCTGCAAAGTGTACAATGCTTAACTTGAGTTCCCCTCTCTGTCATTCGGATCATCCATATTCTTATTAATGCGAGTGGAACTCGGTCGACCCTTAAACTTTCTACGAAGCTCTGGGTTTGGTAATCATTCTTCGTAAATTGGCTATACCGGCCAATAATCTTGGTTCGGGATTGTGTTGAACCGAATTCTGTATATATTTTTCATAATCTGCAGGTTATAACACTCATCCGCAAACATGTAAAGGTCCAAACGAAAATGCATACATGCGGCGTGTGCGTGAACATTCTTTGCTCACCTTGGACCTTAGCTTCGATAGAAAATTCAAAACCATATGGGTCGAATGTTCTGACTTGCATAGAGGTTGCATCCGCTTGAAGAGTGGTCATTCTATCATGTAGGGTTTGGGACCAATTTTGTCCGCTGTTTATCCGGGTGTTAATTTCTTGCCCTTTATCGGACCAAACTTTACCCAATCTGAAGTAAGTCTCCCACACAATACTTGCAATTGGAAGATGATGTGTTTTAAGCATCGAGTTTATAGCCTCAGCAAGGTTAGTTGTCATATGGCCATAACGCCGACCTTCATCATAGGCTTGTGACCATCTTTCCCTGGGGATGTCATTTGCAAAATTAAATACACGTAGACCGTGTCACCGCAACTTTGTTATCCTCGCGTCGAATTTTGGTTTAACTAGTTCATACCCTGTTTTAAAAAATTGTTAGTTAAATCAAATAAGAAAATATCAACTCAAAAATAAATTAATATAATTTTTATAAACAACGAATAACAATTTACCCGCGCCTAAGATCTCTTTTCGGATCTGATTGTTTCCAAAATGCGCCTTCACATTCGTCGCAATATGCCGTACACAATATGTTGGATATGCATACGACAGCTTCCATAAACTCCCTTGTCTATCAATTACTGATAAGAACACAGTCCCTCTATCAGAAATCATAAAAACTCTGTCTTCTTTTACTACATGGTTGCATAAATGCTTCAAAAAGAATTCTCATCCATCCGCGTCTTCCTTTTCCAACTATGGCAAAGACAATTGGGAATATATTATTGTCTCCATCTTGTGCGACAACCATGAGTAATATATGACCGTACTTCCCATACAGCTAGGTACCATCCAGTTGAATCATGTGTTTGCAGAATGGGAACCCTTCAATGCACGCATTGAACGCCCATAATAACTTACTGAATATCCTTTTACCTGGGAGTAGTGCGCCTTGTAAGTTGCACGCCGATTTGTTTCGTATTCTACTATGGTTCATGGGATGAATATTTGTATTGCTCGTAAAAGAGCTGGTAGATCATTATACGATTTATCTCAATCACCATACACCTGAGCCATCGCCTTTTGCTTTGCAATCCATGTCTTGTAGTAAGATGAAATATATCCAAGCTGATTCATGATGGATGCTACTAACGATGCAATCGAAATCCTTGGATCATTTTCAACCAATAACCTAGTGTAGGCACATATTAGATCGGAGTCTAAATTAATGTGGTCATGTGATAATGATATATTTGAACAAGTGTGCTGCTCATTAAACTGTGTCACCTCCCACTTCTGACTCCTCTACCGATATGAAACTCTTATCCTCCAATGACATTTGCTATTCTAATTAATACATCTGGCGCAATAGATATGCCTATCAGACTCAGCAACACATGATCCAATATGCCGTTTGATGCAGTACTCCTTAACTGCAAGCTGAGCAGCTTCTTTTGTTTCGAATTGAGCCTTCAGTACCAAATCCCCGTAGTTGGAAGATGATAAAGAACCAAATATGCGGACTTCATATTCCGGATCTCGCATTGCAGTATAGTCCACCTCATACATGCGGGCTGGAAGTTCATAAACTGAATAAATGGGTTCCGGTTGCTCGGGCTCCGGTTCAACATAACTCCAAACAGGCTGATCATTTCCCAAACCAAGCCTAGCAATAGCTGCGGACCAAACATCATCTTCAACATCCAGACAATTGCCCTTAGTCGCATCTGTCATAACAACCTCAACATCATCAGCATCTAGTAAATGAACGTCATCATCTTCCGTAATAGGCACAATATTTTCTTCATCCTCACTGAAACCATCAAGCGATTCGCCCCAACGACCAACTACGATTTCAGTCATAACAAAAAAACTATATATTAAAAAAATAGTCATAACCGTATATTAAAATTTGTAAATACAAAACTATATATATGTAACAAAAACTTCACTATTAAAAAAATAATTAACTAATTAAAATTTAATAACTGAGAAAAACTTACAGGATTAGACGAGAAACCCAAAATAATCTGCACCAAATTCTTCAACAAAAAAATATTTATCGTTCGAATATATCTTCAATCACAAAAAAAATTTACAAACTCCTATAATTTAAAATAAACAACAGATTAATTAAAAAAATAAATTACTTACTTAGTTTTGAGAAATCGAGAAGAGCTTCAAACTCTCTCGAATATATCTCCAAGCTCTCTGATATCTTTAACTCAAACTCTGTCAATTCTTACTTAAAAAAATAAACACCAGATTAATTAAATAAATATGCACCAAATCCTTCAACAGAAAATAAATTACTTACTTACTTTTGAGAAACCGAAAAGATCTACCAACTTCGAATATATCTTCAAACTCTCTCGAATATATCTTCAAGCTCCCTGATATCTTCAACTCAAACTCTGTCAATTCTTACTTAAAAAAATAAACAACAGATTAATTAAAAAAATCTGCATCAAATCCTTCAACAAAAAATAATTATCGTTCGAATATATCTTCAATCACAAAAAAAATTACAAACTCCTCTAATTTAAAATAAATAATAGATTAATTAAAAAAATTACTTACTTATTTTTGAGAAACCGAAAAAATCTACCAACTTTAAACTCTCTTGAATATATCTCTAAAATCTCCGATATCTTCAACTCAAACTCTGTGGATTCTTTTCCCTCAATTCTTATACACTATCTCTTCTCTACTATATCATATATATATATATATATATATGTATAACATTCCATCGATTATATATATATATATAAATTCAGCGTCCCCAGCCGGTACCAGCTTCACGTGAAACTGGTGCATGCATGGCAGCAAGACGCCATCTAGAAGTGGCATCCTGGCACCCAATTGACCAGCCCCGCTGAGCAAGCCAGTCCCATTTGAATAAAGCTGCCAGGCAGCTCACCTATAAGCCACTGTGCGGCTTGAATAAGCAAGAAAATAAAAACAAATGGGGACGTGTTTTGGAGGTGGTCCCCTCTAATACTGTAGAAAGTGTGTCGTAGTTCCCCAAGTTTTTTTCAACTCACCCCCATAATTCAAATTTTAAATTTCAATTGGATTATTAACCAAATTTTGCCAATTAACCCAGAGTCATTCCATTTCATCTTATTTGGCACTTTTAAAAGTCGGCTCCTGTAAGAGAGCAGCCTCCGATAGTGTTAGCTTTGAAATCCCAAGTGGTTCGAATTCGATCTGCTGTTCACTGAAGTCAAAATCATGGTGAAAGCAGTGGTCGGAGAGGAAAGCCAACTCCAGCTGGTCGAGGATCGTCTCTCCCAATCTTCAGCTCCGGCTCAGGTTCAATCCCTTTTCTTTACAATATCAAATTACAGAGATGGATGAATTCTGACGAATTTCACGACAAATTCATTTTCGCCCGTTCGAATGCAGGTCGGTCAGGTGATAGGGAAACTCAGCTCCGGTCTTGATCGCGGCTTCGTGTACCCACTCCTCAAAACGACACAGGACAACCCGCTTGTTCGGTTTTGGAGCCAGCCAAGGACAATAGGCAAAAGGGGTCGAAACCCAAATCTCAGTACTCTGATTCTTCCTCTTCTCTGATCATTGACAAGGAATGGGATGCTGAACATGCTCGCCAAGTTCGTTTCTTTTTTCTTTGTTTACTTTGAATTAGTGAATTGAATTTGATTTTTTCCCTCACATTATGAGAATGTTATTGAATCAAGGTGTCAAGAATGATGGTGGGTGGAATCAGCGTAGTCGGCATTTATGTGTGGGCTAGTGAGACCGCTTTCAAGAATTCTACCATGGTGCTTTGTCAGGTATTTCTCGGTATCTTTCCTTCAGTTTTTTTGAAATTTGTCAGGTATTTTTCCTTCTCCTTGGCATGTTTTTCGCTTAGTAAATGTAATGGCTTTTGCAGACTGTGAAAGGAGTTGCTGGAGCAGCATCCCTTTTAGAGGATGATCTTGATGAAAGATTGCTTATTCACGTATGTTATAGCCCAAGGAGGTATTTATAGGAACTAGACTTGCAATATCATTATTTGTTTTTGGTGTTTCACGTTCCTCGGTTGTTAAAGTTCAATTTCAATTTTGATCTGAAAATTACACTTTTTTTGGTAGATGGACATGTCGAAATTGTACACTGTCATCGAATATTACATCAAGCAGCTCGCGGCCTTGTGACTTCAAAATGGGAAGGGTCTTAACTTCCCTTCAAACTTTTAAGTGCTTCTACAACTTCGATCTCAGGAAACCTGTATTACCTATTCCTCTTTTTTATCTTAATCAAATCTGTACCATCATATAGCTCTATTATTTGGTTTGAGAAAACCAGTTGAATTTGTCATTGTGTACAAGTGAAGTTCAGTTTTTTTTCTTAGCATCTATTTTTGGCCTGCTTCATCATAGCTTCTATGGTCCTTTTGGCTAATACATTAGGCTACCATTTAACAAGTCTTAATTTGCAGCTTGGTTTCTCTTTTCACATTGTTGGTTCTTTATATACATATGTTGACATTTTCCTACCAACTATTTTAGCATCAAAAGAATGCCTTTAGTCATTTTTTTATTAACTATGTTATATGTTACTTAGGTTGCCTATATATCAAGGGAAAGCATCAAAATCTGAGACACTTGTTGGTGTTCTCCGTAATGGAATTTCAAATTATGTTAAAGAGCTGCGAGGTGCAAAAGCCATGATCGATGGGAACCTGGTGAGAATCACTCTAATCAACCCTTTGAACCTCAGAGCATCTTATTCATTAATCTTTTAACAATTATGGAATAATATCTGTTCCTTTTTAAATAAATCCTTCACCTTTCTACTGATAAATTGTCCTGAGTCTTGACTTTCCTTTCCTTTTTATTTTTAGGTTGTTAGTGCTGAAACTTGCACAGCAGATGGTTTGCATGAAATTGATTTGCTTCTACCATTCATGAAGGATATGTACATCGAAGACTCAATTATACTTTCATGTTTGTTATATACTGTTAAATCTAACATTTAATAATTTGCTTAGATTTTGTGAAGCATGCAGCCAGAAAGATGTTGTAGGTATTGTCAATTTTACTGGCTCTGTATGTTCCTTTTCAATCTTGAATTCAAAGGAACCGATTTCACAGGCTGTTGCTGATATAAAGTTACCCATTTTTTGATTTAGATGATAGCTTGTTCTTTTTTAATATGTATATATATTTATGAAGTGTTGGGATAGAAATGCTCATCCTGAGAAATAAGTGGGATTAGATGTTGCATCTTTATGTATGATAACAATGACCAAGTTATATATGTTTCAAATGTGTATCTGAATGGATGTGAGTGGAATAGAAATTTGGAAAATATATGAACTTATCTGATTTAGTTGAGTTGATGATGACAAATTTGGTACAAATATGTGTGCCGAGATTCTAACATTATCTGGCACATCAAAAGACATGCTACTCTTAAAACTTTGGTTTGAAGAGTTTCTTTCCACCTTATTTCATCCATGGTTTATATTAGAGTTAGCATACCTCTCAATTTTAAAATGTGCTTGTGTGTGCATGGAGCAAGTTTTTTTCATGTAGCAATTAATTTCTCTTATTTGACATGTAATACGTCATTTGATGTGCTTTAAGCGAGTATATAGCTTATTTTAACTTCCTTTCGTCTTTATTGAGTTGCAGTTTCTCTTCATTTATATGAGTTATGACTGTTCTCAATCCCAGAAGAATGAAGGGTCATGTTCACTTGAGTGACATGTGCTTGATATTCTTGTCTTATGCAATTGTTTATGGATGTGATCAGGATGATATCATCAGGAGTTTGCTAAGCAGGCTGGATATTATTTGTGATGAAGCGGATGAAGATGTGGGGCGAAATGACAATGTAATTAAGGAAACTAGAAACGACTCATCGTCTGAAAAGCCAGTTTCCCAACTGGTTTTACACTCCTTGAGGTGCACTAGCATTGTTGACAAGTCTTTATTTTATCAAAAGACCCTAACTCTAATTAGAATGCTTATTTACTGTCATTCAATTTCTAATTTTCTCTATCAATCAATTTGAGGAGTGATACCTTCTGTTGCTTAGATTTTGCTGTAGGATTTCTTCTACTGTCATTCAATTTCTAATTTTCTCTATCAATCAATTTGAGGAGTGATACTTTCTGTTGCTTAGATTTTGCTGTAGGATTTCTTCTACTGAATACTGTACATTATTATCATCATGGATTCATGCTAAAACTTTGAGACTCGACTATGTGGTGGGCTGGTGGCTGCATATTGATTAAATAAGCAGAAATTATATATTATTATCATCATGGCTCCATGCTAATCAGTTTGGAATTTGAATTTATTGTTACTTGTTAGACTATGTTGTGGCTGCATTATTGATTACATGAGCAGAAATGTAGGTTTTTACCAACTTCGTACACAAGCGACTAACAAAATAGCATGTGCTTTTGTGTATTCGTTCTTAAATCACCATGTTCAATTCCTATATAAGTGTTTTCTTTCCTCCGTTTCCAAGCAAATTTTCATTATTCTTGTACTATTAACAAGTTGGAATAACGGAATTTGATTTATTCAGGAAAAACTGCAATCTTTCATTACCTCGGAGGGTCTTTGTACCGTCGTTGGCGGGTACAGTTATCAGCGACTATCTTCAACCATCAGAAACACTTGAGGTTCTTATTCTTCTTCTCTGTTTAATTGTGCTGATAACATTTTTACATGTTCAATCATTGATAAATGAGTATCCCGCCTGTCTTTATACCGAATTATTTATTTAGAGTTCGTTCTAGTTTGATGTTTACATGCTCTTGTAGGTTTTAAAAGACCATTGTGTTGAGTTAATGTCCATGGAAGCCCCAAATGATGCCTCAAAAATCTTGGAGCCGAAGAAGAATCCCTTAGAGTGACGGCTAGATCTTTTTGGGATGCAGCCCTCCCTCACTGTTCGACATCGAGTCCTTCCCAAGAAAAAGCAGAGAAATTACTAGCAAAGAAACTGGCCAGAAAACCATCAAGTCATCCAATGTCAACTTCATTGCCGCCATCATCATCCTTCTCCTCTTTGTCTTGGTAGGTTTCATTTTTGTCAGAAAATCATAGTGCACTGTGTGAACATTTTGTAGTAACATGGAGCATTTTGTGAATCAAATAGCATACATTACTCTGAAATTTGGTTTAACATGCTACGACATGACCTGAATAAGATATATTTAATAAACATGAAAACTTTATTAATAAAACGAGTGCACTAATTATTGTGTAAATGAAAAGAGACACCTTTTCAGTCAATTATTTTGTAATACAGACTTCTTTTTGTCAAATTGCCTTTAAAATAATAGAGAAAAATGAAGAAAGATTAAAGAATACAAATTTGATGAACAGATTAAAGAATCCTTGGAGACTTGAATGGTGAATCCATTGTCTCGAAATTGACCCGACCCGAATTAGTTGGAAACTTCCCCTCTTGAAACATTCAGGTTTGCAACTTCTCTCGGTAAGCAAAGAGGTGAATCCGCCTCCCTTAGGCTGCAATATGTTGAAAACAGTGAGTTAAGCTTAAGCATACACTACAAGTCTCCAATGCAGTTTGATTGTCTCTGAACTCTAAATATGCAAACAAAAATGGTTGGTTACCTTTTATCCACAATGACCACTGAACGGAGCTCGCAATTGTCGAAGCTATAAAAAAAAACCAGATATTGGCTCATCATCAATCACAGGCTCACACTTGACAAACTTTGAACATTTGAAAGCATTCAAAGACAATTCATTAATGTTGAAGGTAAATTACCGTTTGCATAAGGCAGATTGAACTGTTGGATGACAGTCATTTCCGAGTACATATAATATATGCTGAAGGATTATGCCATGGCTCACAATCACTATCTCCTGCTCTGGCCTTGTCCACAACCTGGAGATGGGATTAAATAGAGGTAAAATTAATCAACTAGTAAACAACACAACCAAGATATTTTTTTTTTGTTTACGACTGTTCTGAAGAGAAGAAATTTGTTACCATTCCATGAAAAGGACCATACGTGCAGCCATTTCTTCTTCAGATTCTCGGACCTCCGGATTCCACATGCTGTCTTCTTCGCCATCCATCTGATCCATACCAGCAAATATCAAACCATATATAAAAAAACATACATACTTTAAAAAACACTGATTATCATTGAATATACGGGGAGCGCGGCTAAAGAGCTTGCCATTGTAAAATCAATAGAAGGGAACAGAGCTTGACACTCGCTGACCCTCCGCCTCATATCACAAGGTCGCTGGCCCTGCATACAGTCAAGTAGAGGAATGATATGCATTTCCAAATATAAATGTCCAAATATTTGGGTTAAATCTATTTAAGCTGTACCAGGCGATCTCGACAAAGCTCGACGGCCATAATTTGGGGGCAATTGAGACCACCCGGCATTGCAGAAAAGTTACCATTGTTCCCACCACCGAATACTCCCATAGCAGTTTGCATGGTCCTGATAGTGAATCAGTGATCATTGTATATATATATATATATAACAAGAACTATGAAACTTTAATATGGAGTTTGAAAACTCAGGAAAATTTGGTATATTTTACCTGTACAAAGGGGAAGTGATGACCAAGTCGATCTTCTTAAGCAGCCCACTGGCATGAACATCCTGGCGAAGTTTACAAACCTGGAAAAGCAAATGGAAACATTAAGCATGATTATATATAGATTAGAATTAATTCAGATTTTGAGGATCCATTGGTTATTAAATCACCTGCTGCAACCCCAAAGGGGAGAGCTGTGCATCAAATAGGTGATCAGACAACAGTGCTTTACGGTCCTTGTCCCCTTCCACATTATGCATAGCTTGTCCATGCCTCACCTGAAAGCGATCGCATAAAAAAAGTCCTTATTAATACAAGGGGTTAGCTTAACTGGTTTACATAATCAGCTCTTTGTTAAAATAAGAAATAGAACCAACAGGTTGGTCTGGTAAGCAACTTGGTATCGTTTAAGCAGGTCTCGAGTTTGAGGCCTTGTGTATGCAAAAAATTTCCGCGGAGAGACTCACCACCAAAACCAGGTGTGCGATACGAGTCAATCCGAATTAGTCAAAGCCCTGGTAACCGGGAGGGCAACAAAAAAAAACAGAAGTAAATCACTGAGATTTTTTTATAAAGAAAACTTACCAAGTGAATAATTTTGCAACGCTGCCATGGGTATGGAAATTGAGCAGCTGCTGTATTCATAACTTAATTTTTGCAAATGTCAAGTGAATTTAAAGAAATGCAGAAAGCTTGTGATTAGGGAATACTTAATGGAACAGAAACAGAATGGGATATCCTATCCTATTAATGGCTTGCTAGAAATGAGTAATTGTAATGCGAAGTTATTGTATATATATATATATATATATACATTGAGAGAGAGATTAGAGTAATTTCCTAGGTTGGTTCATATTTCTACGTGACTCCTAATTGAATATATAATAATGGTAGAATTATGAGACCATGTTTTGTAGTAGTAAAGAAGAAGGAAAGGTGATGGAATTTAGAAGGAAAATGGTGGAAGGACTTTGAAAATGTCGGTTGACTTCAACTTTCCAAATATATAAGCGGCTATATATATTGGAAAAAACTTTGATACACAGGCCGTGTATATACCATAATTTCCCTGCTGTACTAACATATATTCAAAAAACATATAAAATTAATACCATTGAACTGTTTGAACATTTCGTAGAAGAATTAATACAGTTGACATGCAAAACTGCAAGTCTTAGCCTTGATTACCAGCAAATACCCAGGAAAATGAATAAATCAAAGGAAATAGTTTCGGTCCGAAGAAAATTTGAAAGCTTGGTTTAATTAACGTCAGGGCCGGGTTTGATGCTTAAAATACATAGCTCGAAACATGAACGAAAAGTAATATTGGTTTTTTAAACGCTTTTTATAATTATTAATAGTATTTAATTCATTGATTGATTAATCTGAATTAGATACGAAAAAATTCATTATAAGAATGGTAATTTAAAAAATGTCATGATGAGATTTAAGTTAACAAATTTAATTGATGTTGTTTTTAAAAAGTAAAAGCTATTACATGAAATAATTAGATTAAATATCGATTTTATTGATATTTTGATGTTGTTAGACAGAGGCGGAGCTTGATGAGGGCCACAGGCCTGGCCCCCAAACTATTAGACAATTCACATTTGGTCTCTTAATTTTAATTTTTTTATTTGGTCTTTTTAAAATTTTACTAAATTTTAATCTTTTAAAATATTTTTAACTAAACCCCCTTTTATTTTGTTTTAGAAAATCTCATTAAGTCTCAAATGTTTTGAAAATTTTAGTTTAAATTTTAAATTGGCTCCCTAATTTGTTTTACCAAAATTCGTACATGCTAGAGGTCTTAACTTGATTACATAATGATGAATACGAGTTTAGGTTGTTTGTAGGTTGAATATTATTCAATCCATGCAACGTGGAATCGGGGATTATTTGTTTTCCTTTTTTTCAAAGAAAATGGGTGTGTGTACGTATTGAAGGAACCATGTTTTTTCCTTTTTTCCTTCTTTGATTCATAGCTTTTGTTTTTTTCTTTGAAAACGCGATTGACAATTACGCGGTGAAAGGCAGACAACTTAGGAAACAGTCAAACTTAGAATTAATTAGACTTTTTTTCACGTCACCACCAATCAATCGGCTGAGTTTAGGGTGTGGCACTAATGAAAATATTACAAAATAAAACTTAAAATGTTATCTTAAACTTAAAATATTACCTACTAATCTAAAATATTAATATTTTAAGTTAGTGGATAAACATGGAAACTTGGCTCCGAGTATTGATATTTGTCATGAGATCATCAACCTAAAATGTTATCAAAAAGTGTAACATTTTAGGTTGGTGGATAAGTATCAAAATTTGAATTCGAATATTGATATTTGTATTGAGACCACCAACCTAAAATATTATCAAAAAGTGTAACATTTTAAGTTGGTGAGTAACATTTTAAGTTTCGTATTTATAACATTTCGATTAGTGTCGTACCGTAATCGTATCATAACCTGTTGTATGTTATACTCCACCCAATCAACGGCATAAAAAAAAACTGATGGAATGCAAAAATTCAAGTAGAAATGAAAGATAAAAAAATAAATACGAATATAAGAGAAAGTGATTGGTTTAGGTATTACATGGTTAATTGAGATTAAATAAATTATACATTCATTTAAATCATGTTTTTTAATTAAAAATGTTTTATATTTGTTATTAGAAAGTGTTATGAATAATTATTAATAGTATTTAATTTATTTATCGATTAATTTAAATCGAATATCGAAAAAATTTATTATAAGAATGGTCATTTAAAAAATGTCACGATGAGATTTAAGTTAACAAATTTAATTGATGATGTTTTAAAAAGTAAAAGCTATTGCATGAAATAATTAGATTAAATATTGATTTTATTGATATTTTGATGTTGTTAGAACTTGATGAGGGCCACAGGGCCCTGGCCCCCAAACTATTGGACAATTCAAATTTAGTCTCTTAATTTTTATTTTTTAATTTGATCTTTTTAAAAATTTTAAAATTTTATTAAATTTTAATCTTTTAAAATATTTTAACTAAACCCCTTTTTATTTTTTTAAAATTCTCATTAAATCTCAAATATTTTAAAAAATTTAGTTTAAATTTTAAATCGGCTCCCCAACTTATTTTACAAAAATCCGCACATATTGTTAGAGGTCTTAATTTGATTACATAATGATGAATACGAGTTTAGTTTGTTTGTAGGTTGAATATTATTCAGTCCATGCAACGTGGAAACAGGGATTATTTGTTTTCCTTTTTTTCAAAGAAAATGGGTGTGTGTACGTATTGAAGAAACCATGTTTTTTCCTTTTTCCTTCTTTGAGTCATAGCTTTTGCTTTTTTCCCCCTCTTTGAAAACGCGATTGACGATTACGCGGTGACAGGCAGACAACTTAGAATTAATTAGACATTTTTCCACGTCACCACCAATCAATTGGATGAGTTTAGGTGCAGCACTAACTGAAATATTACAAAATAAAACTTAAAATGTTACCTACTAACTTAAAATGTTAATATTTTAGGTTGGTGGATAAGTATGAAAATTTGGCTTCGAGTACTAATACTTGTCGTGACATCATCAACCTAAAATATTATCAAAAAGTATAACATTTTAGGTTGGTAGAAAAGTATCAAAACTTGACTTCGAATATCAATATTTGTAGTGAGATCGCCAACCTAAAATGTTATCAAAAAGTCAACTTAAAATATTATCAAAAAATGTAATATTTTAGGTTAATTGGTAACATTTTAAGTTTCATAATTATAATATTTTAGTTAGTGTCGTACCGTAATCGTACCATAACCTGTTGCACGTTATACTCCACCCAATCAACGGCATCACAAAAAAAAAAAACAGATAGAATGCAAAAATTCAAGTGCAAACGAAAGATAAAAAAAATTAAATACGAACATAAGAGAAAGTGATTGGTTTAGGTATTACATGGTTAATTAAGATTAAATAAATTATACATTCATTTAAATTATGTTTTTTTAATTAAAAATGTTTTATATATTTGTTATTGGAAAGTGTTACGAATAATTACAATGTTCAAATTACACATTATGATATAGGTAAAAATTAATTTTAAAAAGGTTAAAAACCGATTTAAAAACAGTTAGTTTCAAAAAAAATATTATTTTATTTTTAATATGGATAAAATTTTGATACACAAGTTGTATAAAGTACAAGCCGGCATATTTACACTATAAAACTCAAATCTTAAATTGTTAACCCTAACCTTAAAAAATTAAACCCTAAGTCTTAAACCATATACCCTAAATACTAAAAACTAACCTTAATTTCTAAACCCACAACCTAAACCCCTAAACTTTAAACCTTAAACCTTAAATTAAATCTCTAACCTTTAAAACTAAAAAGTACGTATAAACTAAATTTTATACGACCGTGCCTTTGATATTATTATTTAATTTAGGCTTAATAGGCAAATAGGTGCTCAAACTATGATCTATTTTCTAGTTAGGTGCCCAAACTATTTTTTGAGCAAAATAAATGTCTAACGTTTCATTCCGTGACCCATTTAAGTTCTCCATTAATTCTCACCGTTAAAGGACATATGTCATCTCCTAAAAATTCTAAAATTATATTAAAAATAAATAAAAATTAATAAAACAAAATAAAAATAAAAATATATCCTGAGATTTTCAAATTTTCTCAAAATAGTTCCCAAATCTGACTATTCCTGTCAGCGTTGGCCGCGTTGCTAGTGAAAAAATGAAGCACCTTCCCTTAGCCGAACAACCTACATGCCGTTCGTCTATCATGCCGTCGTTCGCCACGAATCGTTCGAAGGAACCATTCGACAATTTTGGCATTTCGCACGATGTTTGCCGATTTTCGGCGACAGGGTGGTGGGAGAAATAGTCGTGATGGTCTGGTAACCAATGTGGTAGGCGGCGACATGACAATCAACGGCGGAATCGGCCCAAATCGAGATTTAAGTTTTGGGGAGTTAGTGATTTTTAAAATTTGGAGGTTGTTTTGTAAAATTTAGAAAATTCAGAGATTTTCTAAAAATTAAATAATTTTATTTATTTTTAATATAATTTTGAAATTTTCAAGGGATGACATGTGTCCTTTAACGGTGAAAATTAGCGGAAAACTTTAAATGGATCACAGAATAAAACGTTAGGCACCTATATAGCCTAAAAATAATTTGGGCACCTAACTAAAAAAAGACATAATTTAAGCACCTATTTAACAGTTAAGCATTTAATTTATATATATAACGCTATCGCTATGCGTTTAATATGCTGATCTGTACTATTGAATTTTAATGATTATCATTACATAGTTTTCCTGCGATAATCACTAGACCCAAGTTTCGGGTAGGTAGGATGTTGTTCAACCTCTAATAAAAAATTAAGGTAAATTGCACGCGAAATGCCATTAAACTTTAGTTTTTATATCGAACATATCACTAAATTATAAAATAATACTATTATGCCATTAAATTTTATTTTTTGTTATTATTATGTCACTCAACCGTTAAACTGTAACGGACTATAAAATGCAAAACGGTGTCGTTTTGGTATAATTACTTTGATGTGTTAGATAGGCCAAAACGACGTCGCTTTGTTAGAAAAAAATTAAGAGAAACATTGCATATGGGGAGGCTTAAACCAAGAACCACAATAATAAAAGACTTACACCAAACCACCAAGCCAGCTTAAAGACTTAATATAACCCTAACAAAAATAATATATAAATAATACTCAAAAGGAGTTTTCCGCTTTTTCTTGAAAAAAGTTTGATTTCGGGGGATTTTCTTAAAAAATGTATTTTAAAATAAAAACAGAAATCACCACCGGTCACTTGGGTTAGGTAGACCGAACATCAAAAAATAGATTAGAGATTTTCATTATTTTGGATTCAGGAGTCGATTATGTGTGGGAAAGTATTCGCACCCCCACCACGCCCAAATTTGGTACCAAATTAATTACCATTTTATTAATATCAGATTTTGATAGTTAAAGTAACAATTAAATCAAAAAAAATTTATACATGTGAGTTCATTTTAAAGAGCTCCGGTGTTCGAAAAATAAACGAAAAATCACTACTTACTTTTTAAATATTAGCCACATTTATTATCTAAAAAAGAAATATTGCATTGATAATTTATATTCCGATGTGCAAGGTAATAATGTCATTACAAATATATGAATAAGGCATGAAAATAAAAAAGGGCATAAAGTAATGCAAAACAAATGCGAACATTGAATTTTACGCTTACATATGCGGCACTTCATATAAAACTAAACAAATAAAAAACGCAGTTTTTAAAAAAGCAACAAAAAAAGCCAAACAAAAACATGCATATGTAGCATATGTATTTGATAACAACCGAACCATATAGCAACAAAAAAGAAAAAGAAAACTAACAAAACAAAAGCTTACGCATACATAAACAATAAATATAAATAAAAACATATATAAACATAAGAAAAATCTATATATACACAAACAAAATAATGATATAAAATAACATGTAAGAATGAAACTTAAATAAATAAAAAAGATTATCAATAAATTCAACAATATTTTCATTAAATCATAAGAATGAATTACACAACAAATAAAAAAAATATATCCAAAATCCAAATATTTATGCTCAATTAAATAAATTCTAAGGGTCAATATTAGGTTGAGAAGCTCGGTTCAAGAGTTTTTCTTTGTGGTTCGAATGGGTGTAGTATTGGAGTGATTCGGTGAAGAATAAATAAAAAATGGAGGTTGAAGGTGGTGGTGGCTTCGGCTTGTGTTGAGAGTGGGATTAAGGAATCAAAATGGCACTGTGGTTTTTGGTTATGGAGGCACAAGGGGATGAGAATGGCTATGGAAAAAATTTGGGCACCGGGGAATTGGGTAAAGGAAAAATGAATGGTGGTAGTGAGGCCGAGTGGTTTATTAGATGGAGAGGAGTGAAAAGAGTGATGGTGACTAGGTATGGGGTGTAATACGGGAGGGCATGGGTTACCATGCCTTTTTTTTTTAATTTTATTTTTTTATAATAATAAATAATAATTATAAAATATGATAATACTAATTGTAATACCGGATAAAAATTAGTGCTTCCGATATTATAAAATTAAAATATTATTTATAATACATACAATTAAATCTCAAACCTTAAATTAAACATATAATTAACTAAATTACAAATCCTAAATCGTAAATATATATAATTAAATTTGAAATCTCAAACCTCAAACCCTAAATATATATAATTAAATCCTAGATCACAAACCTAAAACCCTAAACTATGCATGTAACTAACTAAACTACAAACCATATATATATAATTAAATCTAAAATTCCAAATCCAAACCCTAAATATATATAATTAAATCCTAAACACTAAACCTTAAAATTAAAATGTTATTTATAATATATATTAGGATTTGTAATAAAATTATAAATAATATTTGGGTTTTGGATTTGAATTTATGATTTAGTTATATATTTTAGGGTTTGGATTTAAAGTTAATTATATATATTTAGGGTTTAAAGTTTATAGTTTAGTTAGTTACACATATATTTAGGGTTTGAGGTTTAAGGTTTAGTTGTATATATTATAAATAATACTCTAGTTTTGTAATATAAATTATAAATAATATTTTTTTATAAAGTTAACATATTATAAAATTATATTATAAATATTATAAAATTATATTATAGGATAAATGAAATTAAGTTCAACTGCAGTATTTTTTATATATAATTTTCGTTAGGATTATATCAAGTCTTTAAGTTGGCTTGGTGATTTAGTGTAAATCTTTTTATCTTAGAGGTTCTTGGTTCAAGCCTCCATAAATGCAGTATTTTCTTAATTTTTTTCTAACAAAACGACGTCATTTTGGCTTATCTTAGACATCAAAGCAACTATACCAAAACGACATCGTTTTGCATTTAACGGGTCCATTATAGTTTAAAGGTCTAGTGACATAATAGTAGCAAAAAAAAGTTTGGTGGTATAATAGTATGATTTTATAGTTCAATAATATATTCGATACAAAAGTTAAAATTTACTAACATTTCGTATAGTTTATCCTAAAAAATAAATCATGTATTTAATATAATATTTTGTTACCTTTGTAATGTTGGCGAAAAAAATATTTTATATAAATATTTAAAAAATTAAATTAATATATTATTATATTAATAGATAATCATGAAAAATATGTTTTAGAATATCATAATTACTTAAGTTAAGCTTTAAGCATTAACATTTAATGCACTGATTATGTATAATTCATACATCATCTGTGAATCAATTAATAACATTTAATAAAAATTTTAAAATTAAATTTTATTATTATAACGTATCATTATCTAATTGATGTACCGTAAATATATTAAATATTATTTTAAATTTAATAAAAAAATAAATAGAATTATACAGCATTAGTGGGTGAATAAACTGTTATGTTTCTTTATAATCAAAAATAAAAAAATACATGATTTAAAAAAATTGTATAAAAATCCACCATACATATAGTAAATAAAAATTTAAAAAGTTTAAGTTAAAATTTATTCACACACGTGTCAACAATAGGTAAGACAAAGTCAATCGATCCAAACATTCACATCTAATTACTGTTTAAAACTATTTAAAGATAGTATTTAAACTTTAGCATATCTAATTGGAAAATACATGCATTTAACGCTTGGAAAATGAAAAGCCCAGCGGAGAAAATCCCTGACTTGGGCTACTTTGACCTAGTTACGCCGCCTGAGCAACTCTAGGGACCAGGGTTATATATACTGGTAGAATCTTTCACGTAGTCGGGTCGGATCTTTTTTAATATATATATATATATATATATATAAGTTTCATTTTATTTAAGTACTGATCAGCTACATGACATAGTTTGTTATTTAAATGCATAAAATATAAGGGAAAATTATCCTAAATATCTATGAATTTTAGAGTTTATATCAAAATTTATCGTTAAACTTTAAATTAATATGGTTGTAACATTAAATTTTAGTTTAGACTTTAATTATAAGATATATTTTATAATATAATTTTTCTATTATAATTATAAAATAAGGTATATTTATGAAAGTATCTTAATTATAAAAAATATATTTATAACATAAATTTTAAAATTATTATTTATAGATAAAAATAAAACTAAAATTTAAGATAAATACGATTTTTGTCAACAAAGTTATGAGATTGTGTCGTCTGGTTCAATGGTTAGGACTTGGGTTTACTTCTCAAAGTTCTTTGGTTTAAATCATCTTGATTGCATTCTAATTTCTATATTTTCTCATCAATTTCCATCAATAAGATGTGGATGATATTATTAAATTAAATAAAAATAAATAAAAAATTATAATATTATAAAATAATATTAGACTTATTCATTAGTTAGAAGTGTCACGTGGTGTTTTAAATTTAAGAGACAAAACAACCTAAAAATATTTAATAAAATAACTCAATAAACTATATATAATTTAGAGGATAAATTGTGTTTTAAGGGTCAATAGTTAAAGTTATCAGCTGATATATTTTTCTCTCTTTTAGGTTGTGGGTTTAAACTCATTAGGAGCAAATTCTCATTCTCTCTCCCCTAAGTAGAAATTATTCAAAAAAAAATGAAAACTAATTTTTATTAAATTTGGTAAGATTATAAAGATATAAAACTATTTCATCAAATATTCAATGTTGTTATATTTTTAAAAGGGTTATATTTTAGATTTTCACTTTGTTTTTTTATAAAAAAACTAGTTTTCTCTCCTAAAAAGCCTTTTTTTTCTCTATAGCCGTTGTAAGTTTTTCTTATCTCTTTTTTGCTTAACCAGTGGTGGCAACCAATTTTAGTACTAGTTGTCGACCACCGGTGTTTATTATTTTTCTGGCTCTTTCATGTTTTGTTTTTTTCATTTTTAATAAGAATATGCCTGATAGTTTGTTAGCCGTCGTAAGTTTTTCTTATCTCTTTTTTGCTTAACCAGTTTTCCTTTGTCTTTATGTCACGCTTTTCACTGACTTTTGTGGTTCTTTTCAGCTGTCGTTTGACAAGATTTCAGCATACCTTAGCAGTCGCTTGGTGCACCTATAGAGTTCCTCACAGTTCTAGCTTTTCTGATTTGATTCTGTCAGTGGTCATAGAAAAGATTAATCCCCACTCGTTTGATGGTTTGTTAGCCGATATAATCAAAACTGTGTAGCGGAACAATCTGCCTGATAGTTTGGTTCGTTCACCACTCTTTTTTCATCCCATAAAGTGTCTCGTTTGGTTAGAGACAAGAAGATTCATGAAGGTTTCTGAGTTTTGATGGTATGTTAATCTCCATGGAAGGATTTGCTTTTCTTTGCACCTTTTGTATAAGATTTTTAGTGGACTAGTCCATTTTTTCTCTATTTTTTGATGCATTATATTTGTAATATCTTTTCGTGAGATTGAATAAAATTCAAATATCTTTGTTAAAAAAGAGTTATATTTTAATATACAAGATGTGTAAAAAAGGTTACACAACTCATCATATTTAAACTATAAAATCTAAAACCTAAATCCCTAGCCTTAACACCCTAAAACCTAAACCTTAAACCCTAAACTCTAAATTATAACCATAAACCTTAAATTCTATACCCTACATCCTAAACCCTAAATCTCTAAACCATGGAATTGAAAGGCTTGTGTAAACTAAAAGTTGGTTTGCAGGAACCCAAACAATGTATGAATATCGTACTCCTTTTGAATATATTAGTGTGATTACATAGTAATATCTGTTCATACTAAAGTTTACACAAATTTGTATATCAAAGTATTTTCTTTTTTAAAAACACAAACATAAAGATTTTAAGTAAACCTTATACTTTAGATTAACGAATCTAAAAGTTGGTTTGCAGGGACCCAAAGTATGTATGAATATTGCACTCCTTTTGAATATGTTGGTATAATTATATGATAGTATCTGTTCATACTTTTTCTTAATCATTTAACAAGGCACACAACTTACACATAAATATTCGAATCTAAATCTTCTAATATATACATAACATTCATTTCTGCTGGAATCGCTTGTTGAATTTGCATAAATATTACACTCTTAGCTTCAAATTAATTGTTTAACCAGTATAAAAGAAAACGAAGTTTGTGGTCTTCACTGTCTAGAGGTGGCAAACGGGTCATTCGATTCGGTTTCGGGTCGGGTCGTTTCGGGTCTGACTACATTCGGTTTAAATTTAGTTCAGGTCGGTTCGGGTCTAGTTTAGTTTTAGTTCGGTTGACTTTCGGTTCGGGTCAATATCGGGTAATAGGAGATCGATTGGATTTAGTCAGGTTTTCGTCGAGTTAGGTTTTTCCACCCTATATATGACTTTATATAGCCTATATATTTGGTTTTTTGGTGTGTTATGCGATAATTCACATCACATCTCATCTTTATTTATTTTAATATTTTTTTTATTTCAGGTTGCCTTCGGTTCGGGTGAAATCGGTTCGGTTTCATTCGGATCGGTTAAAAATCGGTTCGAATCCATTTGGTTCGATTAAAAGTTATTTTTGGTCCATTTTCGGTTCAACTGAAATTTAGTTCGGTTTTAATTATATTCGATTTGTTTTAAATTAAATTTGGATTATCATATTTGAATCAATTTTAAGTCTCGATTCGAAAAAATTAGTTCGATTCTTGGGTCAAGTTTACGAGTTCTACCACTGTCGGCCACAAAACATCACATTGCAAGAGGACTTATCTAATTAAGGGACCAAGTCCACAACCTTAAACCCACGCAATCTTGGCCAAGTCTCCGTATTGCACAATTGGCTAATGATAACTAATCAAGTGCCCCTTCATTGATAAGCAAAGGACATAAATTAACTTTCCCCTCAAAAAAAAAAGACATAAATAACTATTACTAGTCAATCTACGACAATAGAAACCTTCCGATGTATTGAAACGACAGCCATTGAGTTAGCTGCCCGGTCCATTACATCGAAAGATAAAATGCTTTTGAGCACGTGATATAATTACCATGGGTTCATTTTTTAAAGGGTAAATTACACAGTAGTCACCAAACTGTGGTTTCTTTTCTATTTTGGTCACCGAACTATTTTTTGGCAAAAATATCACTAATGTTATGTTTCCTTCTTATTTTGGTCACCGAACTATTATTTTTGGCAAAAAAATCACTAACGTTATGTTTCCTTCCTATTTC
This sequence comes from Hibiscus mutabilis, assembly GCA_019671005.1. Lineage (NCBI taxonomy): Eukaryota > Viridiplantae > Streptophyta > Magnoliopsida > Malvales > Malvaceae > Hibiscus > Hibiscus mutabilis. Next base: position 43,182,186 of record CM033752.1, on the reverse strand, counting down.
GGTCACCGGCTGTTAAAAACTTAACGGTTTTGCTGACGTGAAATTTTATTTTATTTTTAAAATTTTTCATGTCATTTCTTCTCTATCCTCGTAAGCAATATATGTTATTTTATAATATTTTTATTCAAACTAACAGGATGGTGACACGTGTCACAACCTATTAGTGGAATAAAATGAATGAAAAATCAAGCCATTTATGCTGCCAGAGAGATGGTGACACGTGTAACTACCTAATAGGATGGTGACACGTGTAACTACCTAATAGGATGCTGGCACATATAGCTGTCTATTAGTCGAATCTCTTTGACTGCATAGGCGACTTGATTTTTTATTTCTTTTATTCCACTAATAAGCAGTGACATATGTCACCATCATGTTAGTTTGAATAAAAATATTATAAAATAATATATATTGCTTACAAGGAGAGATAAGAAATGACATGAAAAATTAAAAAATAAAATGAAATTCCACGTCAGCAAAGCCGTTAAGTTTTTAACAGCCGGTGACCAAAATAGGAAGGAAACATAATATTATTAATGTCTTTGTCAAAAAAATAGTTCGGTGACCAAAATAAGAAAGAAACTATAGTTAGGTGACTACTAATGTAGTTTACCCTTTTCTAAAAATAACAAAAATTTAAAAACTACCGACCCATGGCCGGTGGCCGTCCAAATATGAAGTAATAGGCTGGTAGCCGACCGGCCTGCAATTATCGGCTATACGTCCGTTGCATGCAACGGGACAACGAAGTACAAACAGTTTATTGATTTCAAATTACTGGGGTTTAATCCGACAAAAGGAAAATTATTAGAAAAGAAAACAGTAGTAGATACAATTTTTTCGAAATGCACCAAGCTACGTTTGAAATGATCTAACGGTAACGGCGGTAGGAGTTTGAATCGTGCACCGATGTGACAGATGAAGTGATTATTAAGTGCTGACTTCGACCTGCTCCACTGGGACTTTGTCTTTGGCAGGATCTCTAATTTGGAGCACTTCATTCTCAATTCTTCCGTAATATTGCTGCTTACATATCATGGAATCCGATCCCAGTCCCATCGTGCTGAAATTTCCATTCCAAATAATATAACTAAAAAATTAGAGAATTTTTTTCATCATGCTTAATTTCATTAAATATATTACTTTAAATTAAAATTCAGATTTAAATTTATTTATTTAAATTTCGACGTGATTGGAATAGATTTATTTACCTGTCATGAAAAATTATCACCGGACGAATTTCACAGTTTTTAAAGCTGCACGAAAAAAAAAATAGATTCTCAGTAATGAATCAAATTAAGATAAAGCTACATCGTTGTTTTAAATATAAAATGAATGAAACTAAACTCTTTGTAAGTACCAAGAGAGGGCAAGCTGCAATACTATGTCGAGGGTCAATCTAATATTTTGTTTATATAATGCCACAAAACCATATTTTTCATAAGCAATATTTTATTTTTATAACTCTTCATGTGTAAGAAAGGTGGACCGTAGGCAATACTATTAGTTTTTTTATTATTATGTTTTAAACATAATAAGAATGAGTTAATTGCATCATACATCCCTAAATCAACACCTTCATTCTAAATTAGTCCCAAAACTTTTGAATATTCCATTTTCATCTTTAAACTATGACCCTCATTTTAAATTGGTCCCAAAACTTTTGAGTGTTCCATTTTCATCCTCAAACTATGACCCTCATCTACCATTTATATCACATCATATTATTACACAATACACATCAGTGTTTCATGACAATTATCAAATTTTATAACAGTTTTATTAACATAAGATATGATTAGCATATACTGATAATTTGGAGACGAAATTAGAATGTTTAAAAAAAGTTTGAGGGCTAATTTAGAATGAAGTCATAGTTTGAGGATGAAAATTGAATGCTCAAAAGTTTGGGAGAAATTTAGAATGAAGCTCATAGTTTGAGGATGAAATTGGGAAGTTTAAAAGTTTAAGGACTAATTTAGAATGAGTGTTATAGCCTGGGAACGTGTGGTGCAATTAACTCAATAAAAAAAATATAAAATCCTTTCTTACCTAACATATATTATTAAAAGAACAAAACATAAAGCTCGGGCATATTTGAGCAAATTAAGAGGTTTTTGATGAACCAAAGTGTTAGGTGTACAGAAGTAAGATGATACTGACCGGCTGCATGGATCATAACAATTGTTTCGTTCCAGATTTATGGGATGTCCCCGAAGGGGCAAAGTGTAACGATTGTTATTTTCTAGGAGCTGCATCATTGCTTGCTGCAGAAACACACCATGGCTCACCACTGCTATCTCCTCTTCTTTCCTTTCCCACAACCTAAATGATTGAATATTAAGTTCAACAGATTATATTAATTAAGAGTCGAATTTGAATTTCCGAACATGTAAATGCAAAATTACTTGAACTCACCATTTGAGGAACTTAATGGCCCTAGCTTTGACTGCATCAAAAGTTTCTCTTTCATTTGGAATCCACAAAACCTCATCTTCATCTTCTATCTTATCATTGGTGAATGGTGAAGCTTTTGTGTTAATTAATGTCAAATGGAAGTGCAAGCTATTTAATTGACTAATTATGGAGAGTACGAGTGAAGTAGTACTTACTAATGAAAAATCAACTGCCGGGAAACGAGACCGGTACCGACTGATGCTTCTTCTCTTGTCACATTCATACTTTCCCTGCACTCCATTCGAACTAAAATATAAGCTTTCAAGATAAGAGTGATTACAGTATGACATAAAAAATTTCACAAGTATAGTGAAGTTGAAAGAGTAATTTAATTTTGGAGACGATGTTGTTGAATATGGCCTGTAAAATGAAAAAGAGGGACTAGGTATAGGAGCATAATTATACACTTTCTTTTTCTATGCAAATTCTTTTCTTTCCTGACCTAACATAATGAAGAGTGCAGCTTCCATGTGGACAGAAGACATGGTCCAAGCTTGCTTGATTAAAGAGTGGATAAATGAAGTATAAAGTCTACCATCCTCCAATCATTAATGCAGAGCTGTTAAAATAATTCGTTAAGTCTAACGGAAAAAGCCAAGCTATGCCGGCGACATACCATTCGCTCTCGACAAAGTTCATACGCTACAATCGGTGGGCGAGTATTGAAAGTCGTCCATGTTTCATCGATCTCTACAGTTGAATCCTCCCATGAAGTAACGTCTAACCGACCCGGTTGGTCCTCACCGCCAAAAATTCCAACTGCCGTTTGCAATGTTCTGCAGTTCATTCATTGAAGAAGCAAGAAGGGATGAAACGACATCTAAAACCGGAGAGTTTTTGTTAAATATTTTGACTACTTCAATATGAGAAATAAGGTACCTTAACATAGGGGAAACGATGACTACTTCAATCTTATCAAGTAGTCCACTTTCATGAACATCTTTCCGCTGATCAGCAACCTGTTAAGACAGCGTACTAAGATGTCATGCATTCTGAAACATTAATCCCAGCATAACAATTATAGAATTTAGTTGCCAAAGCTGTATATTGACTCTACTCACCTGCTGCCAGCCCAGAGGCGAGAGTCGAGCGTCGAAAAATTCAAACGATGTCAGTGGATCGCGGCTCCTGTCTGATTCCACATTATGCATTCCTTGTGCATGCCTCACCTGATGGATTGTTCGTATAAATGAACTCCTGTTTTTATCAGGGGAAAAATAAAGAGAGAGATGAAAACAAAGTGGAAACGAACCAGATGAATACGTTTACGACGGCCGAACTGGTATAACGTAGTTGCTGCAATTGAATCCATTCTCTGCAGATGTGAAAAACAGAGGAAGATATAACACAAAACCAGAAAAGGCAGGCTACAATTTGAGACTACCCCTATGCTACAAACCTAAGTTTTATATAGTAATATACATAGATATACACTTGTTCACTGTCACGAGTCCCACACACAAATTAAAAACTACTCTTTTTTAATATTCTTTATCCTTTCATCACCTCAAAGTTAACGACCTTTTAATGTCTATCTAAGGAAACAGGAAGGAAATGGGGGAGAAAATTGAATTCAAAGTATAGGTTCTATGCAATTAATTTATCATACTAAATTTCCTCAGTAGCTGTACAAGATTGAAAACTATACATATTGTCTAATATTAAATACGAATTATTTCAGTGCAGCAAAATTGACTGGACGTCCCCCACATCTTATTAATGCACGAAAATCTATAGAAAATCTGTAACGAGGAGACCTGGTTGACGACCTAAAGACCATAACAACTAAAATGACGAAGGAAAATTCCCCGGTAAATGCTTACAGTGAGAGAGAGAGAGAGCAAATCAAAACCCAAGAAGGAAAATTGTGTAGCTATTTGATTTTTCTGAGCTTACAAATGACCTTTAAACAATTATTCAAATATAAGAAATTTGGAACCAAAAGCAATAATAAGCCAGTGGGCGGATGTTTAGCAGAGCAATAAGAGAATTTTTGAAGGAAATATCATTTTTTTTCTAACGCCTTAAAGGCATATTACTGTGTGATGAAATGGTCAGAGAAAACTAGTCAACCGGTGGAAGTCGGCGACCTATACTTTTTTTTTTTTGTTGTTGAAAATTTAACTGTACGATTATTCTACAAATAATAAAAAAATGGGGGATACTAATAGACAAATTTGCCAACGTTGGGATTTATTGAATACTGTTTCGTAAATATGATTATATGAATCAAATTCGAAATTTACCCTTTATATATACTTGTTTACATTTGTGGGGTTTTCTTTTTTCGGATGAAAATATTATTAGGACTAAACTTGGTTGGACTGAAGACTAGGATCAGGTCAATACAAGACAGCTTTATCTAAAACAGTCGTCTCCAAGGATATGCAGTTTCTTTAACGGCTTCCGGTTAAAGTACCCGAATACCAAAGTCGATTTCGAGAAATAGATGATACTGCCAAAGACAAACTTGTAGAAGGGTGAAGGTGAAACATGCCATCCTGTTTTCATTTAAATGAGCACAAGAAAATAAACTCTCATAATCATAAGACGTAGTAGGAATTCATGTGCTTTCATTTATAAAGATTTGACAGATTTAACTGTTTGAAGCATTTTGATCTAACATTCATGAAATGATTTTTATGATTTTCCTAATGTATATAGCTTGAAGGCTTAACAAAAAGTTTCAAGTACCTAAGAAATAGTCGCAGTAAATTTGTAATGGATCATGTAGCGGATATCAAACTGAATGTTCATGCTTGGTCGCCCCTTGAAACACGAATAAAACTAATTTGCATTTCCTTCTTCTGCAAGTATCTCAGCAGGAACGTCGCTCGGAAGATCAAGGCCGCTAGGGATTTTACCAGGGTAGTTAGTTGTTGCAGGATCGGATCCCATCATACTGCAATGAAAACCAACAAAGAAATTAGAAGAAAAGTTTTTGAAATGGTATCGTAGCGAGAAACCGAGTTCAATTTCAAGTTCTTAAACTCTTATGCTTACCTTCTATCAACAAGAACTATAGACCGGAGCTCACAATTCGCAAAGCTGCAAAAGATGGACCGAAATTTCTTATTAACCAGTTAAATCCAAGGTTTTAGGTTATCAATACTGAAACATGTTTGTTATCCTAAGATATACTAACATGCAATATCTTGTATCCCATTCTTCATAGTAGTTAGATAATAATAAACGGTTATGCAGAACTCACTGTGTGCAAATTTCGGTTGTCACTGATGGATGACAATCATGGCCAAAAGCACTTAACGTATGGTACAAAAATCAACTGTGCGTAACGACTGCAATTTCCTTCTCCTTACGTGTCCACAGCCTGCAGCAAGTGTTGTATAATCTCGTCATGGGGCAATTCAGTTTTGGCATACACTTCCATTTCTTTGTTATGTTAATTCAACATAAAGGGAAAATATGCATATCAGGAAGAAACGAACCACTCACCAGTTAAGAAACTGCATTCCTCTGGATGCAACATCTTCGTTCTTTTCACAGATGTCAGCTACCCATAAAACATCATCGTCGCTTTCGATCTTAAGGGAAAAAATATAACAAGAATTCTTACAGTTAGCCATTGTTGAATTTGAAATTACGTAATAATTGCTGATATGAGAAATTGAAAAATCGAGACAAAGTACTTGCCTGAGAAAAATCGATTGCAGGAAAGAGAGACCGATACTCGCTGATGCTTCTTCTTCTGTCACATGGATGGACTCCCTGTGGTTCGATGGTTCAAGGAGGAAACGATGAAAATGAGACGAGAAAGACATAATACCAAAAGTTTCAATAAAAACAAAGAGGAACATCTTGGGCAATTGATACTAGCTGCAAATTCTACTACATGAACTAGCTCTTTTGACTATACATATCTTTATCAACTTATGGTTGGTTTTTACTTACATTAGCTACACTGTAATCAGGCATACTCCATTACTCTTTTAAGCACAGAAAAGTACACAATGAACCGAAACAGTAGGGATTATACGACAAGTTTCCCATACATATGATGGAGGTTGAGCTCTAGATGTCAAAATCATTCAATTCCCAGTTTTTATAATGATATATGCCTGAACCAAGAAAATTATGGTCCATCATAACAGTGCTAATTCGAAAGTGAAGTATAGGAGTTCGATCAAGCATATAAGTATTTTGATGGATATTGAATATACATGATAAATATTAGTACAGTGGTTTGACAAAGAATTGATGTAAAATTATTACTCCCTCTGAGTTTCAGTGGAGAAATTACAGTTGATTACTATTGCAATGCATGCATGAAATTGGCTATTCATAGTATGCAACAGCACACTAAAACATAAGCAGAAACACATTAGGTTGCAAGTAAATTCTTTTGTATGGTGCATTGGTGTCAAGCAAACATATTAAGTTGAGGGAAGTACCAAATGTTCACGACAAAGTTCGACAGCTACAAATGGTGGGCAATTCAGGCTTGAAATCTCAGGACGATCACTTTCCCCTGCATTTGCCACCATTAGTGGAGGAACATCAATCCCATCCTTACACTCTTCTCCACCAAAGACTCCCACTGCAGTTTGCATAGTCCTATAATCTGTAAAGACACAGCTAGAGCATGAGAAATACCTGTAAAAACCCGGACTAGGTATACACTAATACAAACATCATGAATATTTCCACTTTCTGGGCAACAAATTTCCCTCTGGATTTAGTTCCTAGTCCTTTTCTTTTTCTATTGTCTGAAGTTACAAAAAAAAAAAGATAATTGATTTTTCCCAGACTTCTAGGTGAAAGTACCATTGTTCTTATGCTATGAATCTGTACAAATATGCCTAGGCAAGTAGGGAATTCTTCTTTCAAATGACAAGTTCATATGAAAAGCAAAGGAAAATATACATAATTTGACAAAAGAAACACTACAATAAGGATTAACAAATGATGCCAAAAGTTTTCATTTTCTAAAAGCAATACTAGTAAAACAAGAGGAAGGGAAAAGGAAAAAAGTACCCCAAGAAGAAATTCCCGGGAAACAAACAAAGCAATTGAAAAGTTACAATCCTGAACAAAGGGGAAACAATGACCAAATCCACTTTCTTAGAAAGCCCAGTTTCATGAACATGCTTGCGCAGATTATCAACCTGTTATTAATTATAATAAGGGTCGTAAATACAATCAATAGCATTGTTCAAAACCATATTTTAAAGAATAAACTCTCTAAAACCAACTTTGATGCACCAGATTTCAACAACCGGGATAAGTAAACACAGATTCTAAATATATAAAAAAAAACACAATGATTTAACCAAAGATTTTTCCATTATAAACCTGTTGCCAGCCAAGAGGCGTGAGCTGGGCATCAAAATATTCTTCAGATGAAAAAGCAGCATGATCCTTCTCCTCCGCTACATTATGAACCCCCTGAGCATGCCTAACCTGGAAAACAATAACCCATTTTTAAAACCAGATTGGCCTATCAACTTTCAATCCAAAGTTCAAACTTCAAATAAAAAAAAACAGAGAATATTTAACAGAGAGAAGACGAACCAGATGGAGAGTTTTACAACGGTGCAAAGGGTATAATTCAGGAGTGACGGTTGCATCTGCAATCACCCAAAACAAAAACGAAACAAGTTTTACGTATATCACTCAAAAGCAACAATATCTCAAATTTGTTACCCAAATGAACATATCCCAGACTGGGAGAGAAACAGAGGCGGATGTATTGGTCTTCTTTTGGATTTATAAGAGTGATGAGGATATAAATGGATTTTGAAGATGACGGTAAATGAATGCTTATATAAATGGAGAAAAACTGAAGAAGGAAATGTTCAAATTTGTTTTTGTTAGTTTTAAAGGTACTTTGTTTAATATAGTAGTATATATTTGTTTGCTGCTGAGCTCTGCCTCTGCCAAAACGTGAGCTCCCCACTTTAGAAGCCGTTGTTTTGGACCGGCGATTCTGTTTTACATCACCCACCACGCAGGTACATGTACAAAATTTTATGTTAAAAGGAATGAACTTTTAAAATTGTATGGATAAATTTATAAAATTTAAAAAGAAATAAAATAAATTATATAAAAAATTTAAATTTTTAGAAGGCATCGTCTCTTTCAACCCCTCTAATCTATCCTGCACCCACGCGGTCAATTGGCATCTTCCTCCTTGGTTTTGCACTTTTGCTTCTTTATTAAATTTTCCCAACTTTCCTTTTTCTATTTATGTTCTTTTTTCTACTTTTGGTTAGATGATGAGACCTGGCTCTTGTTTTGTACTTCTGATTCTGTACGATATGATGTGCTGAATTGTTTAACTAGATTATCAGTAAAATCATAGAAAAAGACGGTAGTTTCTGTACAAGCAGAGGTAGTTGGAGCTTTCTTCGATATATAATTCAAATGAATTGAATATTTAAAAAAATAGAGTACCTTTATTTATATTTTAAAATTTACAGTAAATTTTACAATGCAGAGTAAAGTCGCCATTGCAGATGGCGATTTGGGTGAAGACGTCATTTGTAGGTGATGACTTCACCTTAATTTTGTCTTAAATTGATAAAGAAAAATATTAAACTATTACAATTCAAAGGGAAGTCGCCACCTGTAGATGGCGTCTTCACCCAAGTCGCCAACTGCAAGTGACGACTTCACCCTGTACTGTAAAATTTACCGTAAATCTTAAAATATACTCAGAGGTGTCCCAAAATTCAAAATATTATTTGGGTTTGCATTATTCCCCAAAATAGTTCAGGAGTTGGATTGTTTGTAATAAAATCAAATTTTTTATGATCAATTAAAATTAAAGTGATAATTTCTTATCGGTATATTATATGTGTAATTAAAACGACAACAGTTTTTATTATATTAGATATTGAACTTGTAACATATAAGTGGAGAAGATGAATTCCTTTTTATTATTATCCTTTTTATTATAGTTTCTTATATTAGCTTTTTAGATATTTTATACTATCTAAATCTAAATTTATTTATTAATTCCATAAAAATGCTATTCAAAAAAAATATAAATACATCTACTCCTTGGATTCACTTATATAAGCTAACTTTGAAAGGCCTGGGGTCCAAAAGGTTAATGTGTTTTTATTTTTTAGACATAATCTCAACAAATCTCTCTCATGTTTAATTGGATGATCACTCTGGTTTTTAGTTTTTACTTTTGAAGTATTTTGATTATCAATGTTTTATTTTGAATTAAAATAATTTTTTTGTTGATGAAAATTATTAGTAAATTAACAATAAACAATTTAAAATAACTTGACAGAATAATACACCAGCAAAAAAAATATTTATAATATTTTTTAATTGATGTGGCATTTTATTAATCAGCATATTCGTCTGTATGACATTTTGATGTCAACGTGCATTGTCATCACGGACGAAGCCAAGAACAGAGGTTAGGGGAAAACCATAAATATATGAAAGTGGGAGACAAATTCACAATTAGTCCATTTTTTAAATATATATACTATATAAATAAAAGCTAAAAAATTCCTCCGCTTGGGGGACAAGAGCCCCCCTAAGTTGTTATTTGCTCTCTTCCCTGATTATCGTGTAGGTTTATCATGTCATTTCAAACTATTTGCTATTAGTTGATTAATAGTTTTCGTTCACGTATGAGTTATTTTGGCATAAAAATGAAAAGTTGAGAGTTAGAGTGTTTCAAAAAAAAATGAGTCAAAGTGAATATCCAATCAAACGTTAGTGCATTTTTTGACATTATGTCAAATTTTTTTATAATAATTTATATTTTATTTATTGGTAGATTAATTTAAATAGGGTTTGTAAAAATTTATTATAAAAATGATATTTTTAACTCCATTCACAGCATTAAAATTTTAAGAATTTAGAATATTCCCATCTGAAAAATAATTTAGATATCTGAGCCTCAGGCTGCGGCCCGGAAAGGTCAAAATATAAAAATATGATTATCAGTGTCTTTGGTTTTTAGGATGTGCCTTGCTTATAGAAATACTCTTCTTGAAGCTTAGATCTTTTTTACAATGATAACTTGATTTTATTTAAAAAATTATGAAAAATATCATAAATACAACGTATTTAGAAGCGAGAATAATAGGGACTAGTCCACCAAAATCTCATACAAAAACCCAAGGTGCAAAGAAAAATAAATACATCTATAGAGATTAGCATGCCGTCAAAATCTAGAAGTTTTTCTAAATCTCCTTGTCTCTATCCAAGTGAGACATTTTACGAGGTGAAAAAGGAGTTGTGAGCAAATCAAACTATTAGGTAAATTGCTCTGCTACCCATGTCTGATTACATCGACAAACAACCATCAACTGAGTGGAGATCTATCTTTCTATGACCACCAACAGAATCATAATTAGAAACTAGCGCCGTGAAGATCTCTATACGAGCAACAAACAACCCCTAAGGTATGTTGAAATCATACTAAAATGACAGATGAAATGAACTACAAAAAATAAAGTAAAAGCGTGTCACAAAAGCAAAAATTATTATTAAAATATAAAAATAAGAAAATAATGAACATGGTGATCAACAAACAATGTTAAAACTGATTGTCAACCACCGATCAAAGAAACAAATGAAAAAGGAGACTGCATCACTAGGATGTGATAAAGAAAAAATTAAGTTTTTTCTCTCACTGACTTGTCAAATTATTTAAGATTTTTTTTAATTAAACTTTAAGGTTTAAAGCTTAGGTCTTTAACGCTTAATTAACATGAGTAATTTTTTTAACGATGACAACATAATTTTATTAAAATCATACAAGATATCACAAATACAACACATCGAGAAGGGAGAATAATGGGACTAGTCCACCAAAATCTCATACAAAAATCTAAAGGTAAAAAGAAAAGTAAATACTTTCATAGAGATTAGTATACCGTCAAAATCTAAAAACCTTCATGAATCTTTTTATTTCTATCCAAACGAGACGTTTTTCGGGGTGAAAAGGGAATGATGAGCGAACCAAACTATCAGGCATATTACTCTACTACCCAGGTCTGATTACATCAGCAAACAACCATCAACCGAGTGGGAATCTATCTTTATATGACTACCAATAAAATCAAAATCAGAAACTAGCTCCGTGAAGATCACTGTATGAACACTAAGCGATCGCTAAGGTATGCTAAAATCATGCAAAAATGACAAATGAAACAAACCATAAAAAACGCGCTACAAAGGAGAAGAGAATGCGTGCCACAAAATACAAATTTCGTTATTAAAAATATAAAAAAAGAAAATAATGAACATCGATGTCGACAACTAATACTAAAATTAGTTGCTGACCACCGGCCATGAAAACAAAAAAAGACTACGACAGATAAAAAATTAGGTTCTCGGATAAATTACTTCAATTATTTTTCTTTTTAAATGTTATTATGAAAAATATAAAAAAAATGGCCGAGACAAGAAAGACCAAACTAGATTTAAAGTGTTACTTTCACGTGTTAATGTCGTACTAATGGACATACAGTTTCAATTTAGGCGTGATATATTTTGATGTATTGCTTTGAGTTTAACACCATTATAAAAAAATTTGAAAATATTTTAAAAAAAAATCGAATGGACCATAAAAAGAGTTGCTAAGATCGATTTGATCCCATATTGTCTTTCATTCAACAACAACAACAAAAAAAATCGAAAAACAATTTTTGATGATAGTTATAGTAAATCAAAGTACTATTATCATTTGTTGAATTGATATGTCTCGAATTTAAGCTTACATTTTATTTTTTTGGTTATTATCATATACACTGGCTGTAAAACAAAATTTTCATAAGTAGGGCTGTTTAGAAAGCAGTTAGGAGTTTAGGTTGTAGATTTTAGACTTTAGAATTTAGGGTTTAGAACTTTAGTGTTAAAATTTTAAATTTAAAATTTAACTTAAAATAGACTGATTGTTTCAATTTTATTAATTGACAATGTATCAAATATTTACGAACATTCTTTTTCGTAGTTTTATTGACCTTCATTCTTCTTTGTAGTTTTATTGAATTAACGTATTTCATTTTTAAATGTGATTATGAAAAACAAAATACAATTACTATGATAAAATTAAACAATGGAAAATTTTATAAATTCATGTTATTTCTTCCAGACATGTTGATTTTATAATTATAAAACAAATTCTAAAAAAAGAAAAATCTAGGAAATATTTATTATCCAGAATTGTAAGATAAATTAGAGTGGCTTTCGGCCCAAGTCTATTAAAGCAAAAATAGGTAAACTGATCTGGGCCAAGGCTGAACTTAAACTAACAATAAAAACTCTTAAACGTAGTTGCTTTTTTGATACCTTAAACCGGTTTGCTTAAAGGGCCTTTTCTTTGGGGATAAATTTTCTTGACCAGTTTTAAATAATTAGAAATATTTTTTAAAAAAATTAAATAATTATAAACTAATTCGAACCTATTAACTATAAGTTGGATTTTGATTTCCATGTATACAAACAATTTCAGATCGAAACAATGTTCTCAGTAAAACAAAATTTATTTCTTTAACAAAAAAACTATTTTTTTTCATGAAATAAAATATAATTTTTAATATAATTTTGTATTATTTTTTATTAGCCCCCTAATTTATCATTATGTCTAACATTTCGTCTCTTCTACCATTACCACTAAAAAAAAGTCATGTGATCCGATCAAAGCATACCACTTTGTTATATATGTTCCTTTTTAAGCCATAAACTAACATATAACGTGAAAAAAAGACTATTTAAACTTGAGACTTATAAGAAAATTAACATTCTCTTTTTTTAATGTGACGATTTTTAGATTCATATTTTTTATAATTTTTAAAAATAATTTCATAAATATATACTTATATTTGATACATCAACGGTAATTTTTTTCGTAAATTATATGTTTTTACTTAATATTTACTTATATAATTTGTCTGCAATAAGTTTCATTGTCAACGAGGGAAGTGTACAGTGAATTGATATCCAAGTAGAATCCATATTTTCAAAATACATATGTTACTGTCGTATGGCAAATATTTGGTTTGGTTTTTCCCTTTATTCGAGATAATTAACGACACTTAAATTTAGTCAAAACCTTAATTAGTTGTAAAATGTGTAACAAAAAGCTTCTGGCTGTAATAAGTCTGGTTTGTTAATTAAGCATGATAACTGCTATGAGCTATGACTAACCTAAATAATTTGCATGTAAAAAGTCCAATAGTATTCAAACCCTAAATGAAGGGTTTATCTTATTTTTTTATACCTAGCTTTATTTTTTACTAAGTTAATATTTTCTATAACCTCAGACTAATTGAAATATCAGAAAAGTTTTCGAAATTCAAATTTCAGTACCCATAACTCATTTTCGTGTTGCAGGAACATGAAGTAACCGACACGTCTTCAAATCCGACCACGCTAAAAATGACATAGTCACATAAACAATAACAATATTGGAACAAATTAAGTACGTAAGTTAAAACCCAATATGTCAGTTGTAAACGTTAAAATATTTATTTAAATACAATAAAAAGTAAATAAAAACTTGTTTAAACTAAACTAGACTAGACTAAATGTTAAAATTTGGTTTCTTTGCTGTCAATTTTTCCTAACTCATTTTTTTAATAATTACAAGGTAGTATTTGTTCATATATATTCTTAACCATTTGACAAAGCACGCACACCTTGCAGACAAAGCGATTGCACACACACCCAACTCATCTTAAACTAAATGTAACTATTGGATGCAATTGTTGTACTTTCAATTAGGTTCGAGCATTGAACTTAAAAATGATATTATCGTAAGAAACATCCATAAATCTCGTATATAAACCGTACACATAAAAAACACTAGCAAAAAGTTACATTTTTCTCATCGTCTATCAAAACAATCTATTCCCTTGGTTTGCATTATTAAATAAATATATTATTGTCTTTTATTGCAAAACAAAATCCCTACGTTAGTCAAACAATCAGTTCGTTTCATTCGCCTTTGGCTCTTTCTGCAAATAATGTGGGGGAAATTTGTATATATTTTCATGCTCAAGACAGCTAATAGGATATCTTAAGCTCAAGATTAGTCTTCTGGAAATGGAAGTTGAAGACGCCAAAAATATTATTTAGCTAATGGCATATCTTAGTCCACTCTTTTACTCAAACAATGAAACAAGTGGGATTTACTTATTCTTTCAAGTTTCAAGTATTAATTTAAGTCGAATCGAACAATATACGCAATAACATTATATTTTTGTAAATAACATTATACGTTTAAACCCTCTCAAACACGCGAATTTTTAAGAGCTGTCGAACAATTTCATGTCAACTGAACTAATACCTGATTAACAAGACACCGATCATTTATGAAACCAAAATCCAATTGCTAGTCAGATTTCCAGAGTTGAATTTAGCCAGTTGTACATGGAATAAATGGTTTGTTTATCATTAAACTTGAAATTTGGGAAGCAAATACTAGACCAACTAGCCTATAATTCAATTCGCAGCTGCAATTTGCACCAGATTTTGTTCGATAATGTTGGTGAACATAAATAACGACAAGTTTTTCCATATATGACAAAAGAAATTATGCGGAAATATATAAAAGAGGATTCATTAATATATTTTCTACAGAAATCAGTTCAATCTTTGAACAGACAAAATGATAGATTTCATGTAGTGTGACTCCCAAACATAGAACCAATTAATCTATATTAGGCTTAAATATTATTGCAATTGAATAACATCCCATATTGCATTTAAAAATATATTATTGTGGTCTGTCGTCGTTTTGGATCCTTAACCAGTATTTATATGAACCTTAGTAATCATAGGAAATAATTAAAAGAACAAAAAAAATTGCTAAGATTATAACTAATTCCAACTTCTACATAAAGACCATTTGATTTTGTCCTGATTCCATGCAGGGATGGATCGAGGGTGACTGATCGCCCCTTGAAAATTTAAAATTCATATATAATTTTAAATATATATATTTTATTAAAAATCTACTTTTATCCACCTTTAATTTTTATAAATTCACCCATAACATAAAGTTCTGCGTCCATGTGTGATTTTAGATTTGAAAGCTTTTGTCTGTTTCTTGAAAAGCTATATAAGAAATCGTGATGTGAAGAGGTTTCCAAGATTCTTAGGTTATGTATTAAAAAATGCACATATAATTAGGTGTAAAGCAATAATTTTCTATATGTTATATTGTAGAACATTTCAGGACAGGAGCCAAATGATTTTTGGCAAGCTGGTTGTGTCGATACGTTACACGCATATAAAACAAAACAGTACAAAATTAGAAGAAAAAAAATTAAATTAAATCGTTGGATCGAATATCCATTTACGTTATGATAAGTATTGAAATTCAACTCTCACCAAAAATCTCACTGAAATAAAATTTTATACCGAGTGAAAACATTGATATATTTTTATTTGATTCGATTATATTTCTTATTAAACTTGAAACAGATTTTATGACATGTAGTCAATGTAGACTCAACCAACTAGTATTCCGAATCTTTGATTTTTGTTGTTTTTTCTATGGCTTAACACATAGTTGTATTCCTTAAGCTAATTAATTGAAGCAGAGATTAAGCTATCGTTAGTAAACCCTAGCGCCGTAAACTTTTTTTCCCTCAAAGCTTTACTTTCATTTTTTTTCTATGATCTAATTGATGGCGACACTATTCTTACTCTAGTTATCGTCGCCGATGATTTGTATTTTCTTTTGTTTTTTATATTTAATTCTATTTGTTTTGTCTTGATGCGCTTTTATCCGCCTTTATGACACGTTTTTTTGCTTCATGACACGTCTCTGCCTTATGGTATGTTCTATTGATATTTTTGTGGGTATTTGGTGTTCGTACGGTGACCCTTACGACACTTGTTTTTGATTCGTGTTTGTTGGTGGTCACGAATAGTTTGATCTCCTTTTGGGTTTTTGCCGATGTGAATTGCTGTTTTAGAATAGGCGTGTAAAGTGATTGTCGACTTTGGAGATTTTATCTAATTTGTGTTTTGACAACTCCCCATGACCATTCCTACAATAGACCATAGATATTTTAAAAATATAAAGAGGAAGTATCCGATCTGACAGGTACAACGTTTATCTCCTCTTTTTAAATTTGTAGTTTTCTTTTTTTGTTGTTTTTTATATTTTTAAAATCTCTAATATGTTATATTTTTACTTTAATTTTATTTATCAATAAACCTATTCGATTGATGTGTAAAAAAAATTGAAGCAGAAATTACTCTTTATTTGCCGGGAAAATGGACAATAGTGGTTAGATATAATAAGAAACTATTTGTACTTTTAGTTCCAATATATTGGTTTATCCAACACTGAAATTAGTTTTAAATGTCTATAAATTTTTAATTAATTTACATGCCACCACAAATTAAAAATGTTTAAGCAAAAAAATTTATAGTTTAAAAATTCTGAGCCGGTTGGCTTTCTCAACATGACAGCCATCCAAGTGAACCGATACGGGCGAAAAAAATGGCGCAATGACTGATGAAAAAGACCGGTCCTGTTAATGTAAGATTGACATTCGCCATCATAAACATACTAAAACGAGACTTTATATACATATAGTACGCTTACGTGCGGGTGACATATATTTTAAAATAATTATATTTTGATTTTTTAATGTATTTTTTCAACTGAATTGATGTATTCGAGTTAATCGTTGATAACAAATGAATATAGATGTAACAGTAAAAGGTTTGTATGCAAATTTATTGACATTGTGTTTAAATTTTCAATAATGATTTTTCATTGTTATATTTAAGGATGTGTTTGAAAAGTCATGTGATAATTGAGTTTGAGTATTGTAGCGATGTTTTTTCTTCTCGCTAAAAAAAGATGGGTTTTTATTTTTGTTTGGAAAATATTTTATTCCGCGTGGAGTTTTAGAAAACCCGCATTTTATTTAAAATTGGAGTCGCCACCGGCCACTTAGGTAGGCCGGACACCGTAGAAAACCAGAGATTTAAAATTGATGGGTTCGGGAGTCGGTTACGGATGGGGAAGGATTAGCACCCCCACACCGCCCAAAATTGGTACTTTAATAATTACCGCTTTATTAATATTAAACTTTCCGGATTAAAGTGACGATTAAATTGAAATTCGGTTATAAATGCGAGTAGATTTTAAAGGCCCCGTTATTCGAGAGTAAACGCCCAACCACTATCACTACGCCTGATACTGGCCCCGTTTACGCTCGAATAAAAAGGGCACCGCATTGACAAAATATATGTTCGTTATGTAAACTTAAAAAACATGGCAAATATAAATAAATACATTGCGATAAAAATATAAATAAATACTAACATAATAAAATACTAATATAACATAAATAAAATACTAATCTAAAACATACATACATACATACATAACTATTAATTTAACACATAAATAAAAATATATCTAACATAAATAAAATGCTAATCTAAAACATGCATACGTAAATATTAATCTAACTTATTCACAAATATTAATTAACATAATAACATAACAATATGTACAAACAACAATATATACATGAATTCTTATATATATATATATATATATCTAACATAAAAACATAGAAAATATAAAAATTCATACGTAAAATATGGGTTGTAGAAAAAAGATTATATATACATAATATATAAAACATGTTTCACATGCAAAAAAAAAAAAAAAAAACATATATATGTAATAAATACATATTAGAATGCTATACGTATATATACATAATAATAATAATATAATCTTAATATATATAACATATAGAAAATAGATTATTTTGCATAAATATAATAATAATAAAAAACTAATATAACAAGAAATCTAAAATAACACATACTAAAATATATAACATAATACGTATACAACAAAATGGCAAAACAAAAATATAAATATAGTATTATATAAACATATACTAAAAAGAAACATAGTTTATACTCTCATATATTACTTAACATGTATAGGTAATACAAAACTTAATACACATATATATAACGTAATGTACATAGATGCATACTAAAAACATATATACATACGTACATATACACAAATAAAAGTCATAAACAACTTCACATCATGATAAAACTAAACACACATATTCACATATGAGAAAATTTAAAAACAAATATTAAACAATCATCAAGAATTAATCTAAACATCCTAACAACATATAGTAAGATATGAACATAAAAACATATAAAAACGTAATAACTAAAAATAAATACGAGATTACTACTAAAACATCATTAGATTAAAAATGATTACACCATAAACATACATAAAAAGGATACCCAAAATAAAATGAGGGTAAATGCCGCTCTTCCCTATTTTTTTCCTCAATAGCCGAGAGCCCCTCTATATTTTTTTTTTGCCTTGCCGAGAGCTCACCTTCAATTTCCCAATTTGTTTTGAAATGGCGGTTACCCCTTTTCAATTCTCCCAATTTTGTTTCAAATGGCCACCACCCCCCTTTTTTTTTTCAAATTGCCGCCACCTCTCCCCAATCTCTCCTTCAATTTGTGTCCAATTGCCCCCTTGTCTTGTTTCAATTCTGTCTTGTTTTATATGAATTATGGGGAGTGGAAAATAAAGTGGTAGCGTGGAGTGTAGTGTAGGGAATAGAAGCATGGGGCGACATGGGGGTGAGTGGCGTGGGAGATATTTCTGCAGGGTATGGCAGTATGTGTGAGGCAAGGTGGGGCGGCATGCAGGGCATGGGTTGCCATGCCTTGCTATTTAATTAATTTTTTTAATTTGGTTTAAATGTGGTAGATGTTTCGAATATAATTTAGGGTCCGGACAAAAATGGGTATTACAGTTGCCCCTCTTTGCTCATTGTTGTGTGACAGGAATAGAGCAAAGACAAAAAAATAACTATTTTGTCCGGTCTGGCTGAACTTCTCCTCTCTTGACTCGTGTCTTCTTTCTTCAGTAGATCTTCTTTCTTTTCAGCGCATGTCTTCTTTCTGGACTTGACGAATCTACTTTGTCACTCTAGGAGAAAGCAAAATCTTCCAAACGGGAGGTGGTCTATTGGGGAAGCAAAATGAGTGTGACTCACTACATTATTGATAATATGCTAATACCTAAAGAGAGTTTGACCCGGCTGCAACACCGACAAAGAGGTAGAGTTTACAAAATTCGATCCAGCTACAACACTGACGAGGAGGCAAGACCGATGGGAGAAAGTTATGATGTCCGATCCAAACACAACTCGACGAAGAGGCGATCGTAAAACCGACAACTTTTTCCCTTTTTTTTTGCTTTTTGTTTCTTTTTTTGCTTTTGTTTCTTTTTCATATTTTTTTCTTTCATTTTTCATTTTTCATTTTTCATTTTTCTTCTCTTTTTCTTTTTTTCTTTTTTTCTTATTCTTCTTTTTTTTTTTTTTTTTTTTTTCTTTTTCTTTGATTTTTCTTCTTTTTTTTTTTTTTTTTTTGATTTGTTTTCTAGCTACAACATTAATAAAGAAAACTTGAAAATCGATAAAGTTGGATCTATCAACGGAGAAACAGCAAAATATTAATCGGAACCCTACTACACCATCGGCGGATAAGTAGGACAAAGAAAGAATCGGACCTAGCCACTCCATCAAATGGAGGAGGATGGATCGGATAATGATGACTGGAACCGGCTACACCATCAGCGGAGAGCGAGGATCGAGAGGGCGACGGGAGCTTGGACCGGTCACTCCATCGAGGGAGGACTGGATTGGACAATTACGACCGAACCGGCTACACCATCAACGGAGAGCGAGGATCGAGAGGGCGACGGGAGCTTGGACCCGGTCACTCCATCAGCGGAGGACCGGATTGGACAATGACGACTTGAAACGGGCTACACCATCAGCGGAGAGCGGGATCGAGAGGACAACGGGAGCTTGGACCCGATCACTCCATCAGCGGAGGACTGGATTGGACAATGACGACTTGGAACCGGCTACACCATCAGCGGAGAGCGAGGATCGAGGACGACGGGAGCTTGGACCCGGTCACTCCATCAGCGGAGAGGATCGATTGGACAATGACGACCTAGAACCGGCTACACCATCAGCGGAGAGCGGGATCGAGGGGCGGCGTGAGCTTGGACCTAGCAACTCCATCAGCGGAGAGAAAGATTTGATAGTGACGACCTGAAACCGGCTACATCATCAGGCGGAGAGCGGGATCCGAGGGCGGCGAGAGCTTGGACCGGTCACTCCATCAGCGGAGGACTGGATTGGACAATGACGACACTGGAACCGGCTACACCCATCAGAGAGAGCGGGATCGAGGGGCGACGTGAGCTTGGACCTAGCAACTCCATCGGCGGAGAGCAAGATTGGACAATTACGACTGGAACCGGCTACACCATCAGCGGAGAGCGAGGATCCGAGGGCGGCGAGAGCTTGGACCTAGCAACTCCATCGGGGAGAGCAAGATTTAATGACGACCTAAAACCGGCTACACCATCAGCGGAGAGCGAGGATCGAGGGCGACGATAGCTTGTACACAGCCACTCCATCACGGAGGACTGTTTGGGCGATGAAAGTTGATAAATTCATTTTGATTCATTCATTTTTTCTTTTCATTTTTTTCTTTTTATTTTTTTCGACTTTTCAATTTTTTTTGAATTCTTTTTTCTTTTTTTCAATTTTTTTTAATTCTCTTTTTTTTTTGATAATTTTTCTTTTTTCTTGAACTGCATACAAGGTAAGACTAAAAATAGGTCCAGTTGCACCGTCGGCAGAGAAACAAGACCTAAATAGAAATTTGATCTGCTTGGGGAAGATTCGGATCTGTTGCACCATCAACGAGAAAACGAGATCTTCATGATGTCTATATTGTTGCACCATCAGCCAGAAAAAAAGCAGAATCAAAAATTGTTGGCCTATCAACAATGACGAAGGCAAGATCTGAAAAAGTCTATCACGCTCTCATCAAGGCGGAGAGGTATGACCTAAAAATGAAAAAACATTAATCGATAAATGTTCACAAAATTTTTCATTTGTTACCTTTTATTGATGTTTCAAAGATCCTCTTTGTGTTTGGCCTCATCTAAGACTAAGGTTGGTTGTCGCGTTGTTGCCCCACCGAGGATGTTCATATCTTTTGAACTCGTTTTATATGTACAAGCAAGATTGCATGAATGTATCTAATTTTATGTCTAAATGCATGTGTCTACCCTAAATGCATGGTGATTTTGGTGTATGCACTTAATCTAAATGTATGACGTATGCAAGATGAATGCATGAATGTGATATGATTTTTTTTGCCCTCAAAGGGATGCCCGACTCCTCACTGGTCCCGTCAGGATCTTGGTTTTTTGTATGTGACGGTGCCCCAACCTCAACTTGGGTTCGATCAGTCATCTGGGTGCATGCCCCAACATTTTATTCATCCCTATGCCATCGTCTGACATTGTTCTCGTAGTAAATTTGAAACTTTAAGGTGGTGTATTTTGGATATTCAGGACTCAGATATGAACAAAAGATGTTTGCATTGCTACTTGTAGTTTTGATCCCTTACAAAATATTCTCACCACTATTGTACTCAAGTCGGTGAGGTTAGTTTACAAAAAGTATTACTCTGAAAGTGATAACAACTACAAGAAAACATGTCATGGTCAGGACAGTGCAATATGGTCCAGTTCAAAAAACCTTCAACACCCTCAGTTGGCATCTTCATGCTTCGGAAAAGGGGTCCCACTTGTGGCTGAACTTACAGGGTTTTCAATACTTATAACACCGAGCTTGAGGTACTTTTCTACCAGCCTCTTGAAGCCCCAACAATTTTCAATCGTGTGACCCACTTGTCCAGCGTGATATTCGCAACTCGCGTTAGGATCATACCACTTAGGGAATAGGGGTTGCGTCGGAGCCTGGTGGAAAGGTACCACTATATGGGCTTTTAGCAGTTCCTTGTACATATCTCCATACGACATTGGCAGGGGAGTGAACTCTATCTTCTCAGTGTTCTTCCTCTGACCAAAACCTTGGCTTGAGGTAACGTGAGCGCTTGGCACGACCTTAGATTGCACAACTGGGCTGGGCTTGAAATAATTTGCATTGTAAACTCCCGAAGAGTTCACTTCCTGGTCTTTCCTTCCATGGTAAGGTTTCTTATGGGACGAACCTCCGTCGTCAATTTTGCCAGTCTTGAAAGCATTCTCGATGAGCTCACCGGATAACACGAGGTCGGTAAAATTGGTAGTCGCGTTGCCTATCAAGCGACCCAAGATCGGACCCTCCAAAGTTTGTACAAATGTGACCACGGTCTCTCGCTCACTGAGCGGGGTTGGACCTGAACTGCTATATCCCTCCAGTGACGGAGCGCTTGCTCGCCTTTTTCATTATGTTTTTGTTTCATCCGTTGTAACGCCCACCGGTCCGCATCATGTCATTGACGTGTCGGTATTGCTCGAAAAAAGCTTTTGCCAAGTCTCTCCAGGATTTGATATGATGTCGGCTCAATTGATTATACCATCGGGCACGCAGATCCCGATAGATCGCTTGGAAGCGATGAATTAACAGCTTGTCATCTCGGCCGTATCCTGTCATCTTCCGTGAGAACATAGTGAGGTGAGCGCGAGGGCACTTGTTCCGTCGTACTTCTCAAACTCCGGGACTTTGAATTTATGAGGTAAAACCAAATGCTGGGACAAGACCGAGTTCATTGGCATCGAATCCACTAAAATTATCTTCAACTCCCATAGCCTCTAGCTTCTCTTCGAGTTTCTTACATCGATCTTCGATTTCCTTTGAAGCTTCTACCTTTGGTTTCTCGATCTCAAACAGATGATCCATTTCTGAGATAAAATTTTCAGCTTGATTGCCCCCGGTCTTAACTTCTGATGCAGATGGATGATTTATAGGGATTGAAGTACCGGCCTGGTGTAGATGAGACTTTCCCCGTGAAATGATCACCTGGGGTTGAGTTTCTGGCTGTATCCTGGTTTGAACGGGCGTGAACCCCGGAGGATACATAAGATCCTCGTCCCCGGCAGTGGGTCTAGGATTTGCAGTGGGATTTACAGCAGAGGCCTCTTCAGGCTCGGGAAGCTTCAATCCCAGCATTTGTGCCATTTGGCCCAGCATGTCTTGTTGTGACTTTGCAAGTTGTTCCCTCATATCTTGTTGGACTTTCGCCAACTGTTCCTCAACCTGCTTGGCTATGTTCGCTTGCAATTCTTTTTGGTCTTGCTCGATTTTCTTCAATCTTTCATCGTTCGCCATTTTTGTTTTGTATCGGGTCCCGTATGGATGTTGAGCTGACTGATCTTCTGCTTTATCCAGTATCACTGTCATAGGGCATCCCTAGAGTCAGTTTTCTTATTTTGAAAATGAATGTATATGCATGCAAAATGTGTCCTAAATTGATGCAATGCAAAATCAAGACTGCGATGATGTTGTACAATGATGCAGGTGAAATCAATGCGATGAGAATAAAATGGAACGAGTTAGTACCAAACAAATGAAAAATAGAGTAATCATAAACAAGAAATAAGGCACCAGAGCCTAAATAGGGTGACCACTAATCGGGCAGAGTTTCACATGGCTCTAAAGGGTTGGCTTCTACGGCTTACTATATGCAGTTTTGGTGCTAAACGCGTGCGAATTGTCCTCGCTGTCCTCTACTAAGAGTAGCAAGGCCCCGGTCATCACCCATTATAGGCTCCTTTCAACCGGGTTCAATTCAGGGGGACCCATTCGCTTATACCCATACGAAGGAACGATATCCTCACGAAAATATAAGGTACTCGAGCCCCGAAGGTACTTGCTAGGCCCATACGGGAGAACGATATCTCCACGAAAGCACTAGCGTTTTCCCCCCACTTAAAAATGGGTTTATATGCCATATTTTAAATGCGTTAAAATAAACGCGCAATTATAACCGAATGTTACTTTAATAGTCACTTTAATCCAGAATTTTCGATATTAATAAAGCGGTAATTATTTGAAAAAAGCTCGACTCTCATTTGTTTTTGAAAAACAAAAATTCCCCAGCGGAGTCGCCATCTGTAGCGATGTTTTTTCTTCTCGCTAAAAAAAGATGGGTTTTTATTTTTGTTTGGAAAATATTTTATTCCGCGTGGAGTTTTAGAAAACCCGCATTTTATTTAAAATTGGAGTCGCCACCGGCCACTTAGGTAGGCCGGACAATCGTAGAAAAAACCGATTTAAAATTGATGGGTTCGAGTCACATTCTGGATGGGGAAGGATTAGCACCCCACACCGCCCAAAATTGGTACTTTAATAATTACCGCTTTATTAATATTAAACTTTCCGGATTAAAGTGACGATTAAATTGAAATTGGTTATAAATGCGAGAGATTTTAAAGCCCCGTTATTCGAGAGAGTAAACGCCCAACCACTATCACTACGCCTGATACTGGCCCCGTTTACGCTCGAATAAAAAGGGCACCGCATTGACAAAATATATGTTCGTTATGTAAACTTAAAAAACATGGCAAATATAAATAAATACATTGCGATAAAAATATAAATAAATACTAACATAATAAAATACTAATATAACATAAATAAAATACTAATCTAAAACATACATACATACATACATAACTATTAATTTAACACATAAATAAAAATATATCTAACATAAATAAAATGCTAATCTAAAACATGCATACGTAAATATTAATCTAACTTATTCACAAATATTAATTAACATAATAACATAACAATATGTACAAACAACAATATATACATGAATTCTTATATATATATATATATATATCTAATATAAAAAAAACATAGAAAATATAAAAATTCATACGTAAAATATGGGTTGTAGAAAAAGATTATATATACATAATATATAAAACATGTTTCACATGCAAAAAAAAAAAAAATATACGTAATAAATACATATTAGAATGCTATACGTATATATACATAATAATAATAATATAATCTTAATATATATAACATATAGAAAATAGATTATTTTGCATAAATATAATAATAATAAAAAACTAATATAACAAGAAATCTAAAATAACACATACTAAAATATATAACACATACGTATACAACAAAATGGCAAAACAAAAAATATAAATATAGTATTATATAAACATATACTAAAAAGAAACATAGTTTATACTCTCATATATTACTTAACATGTATAGGTAATACAAAACTTAATACACATATATATAACGTAATGTACATAGATGCATACTAAAAACATATATACATACGTACATATACAAAATAAAAGTCATAAACAACTTCACATCATGATAAAACTAAACACACATATTCACATATGAGAAAATTTAAAAACAAATATTAAACAATCATCAAGAATTAATCTAAACATCCTAACAACATATAGTAAGATATGAACATAAAAACATATAAAAACGTAATAACTAAAAATAAATACGAGATTACTACTAAAACATCATTAGATTAAAAATGATTACACCATAAACATACATAAAAAGGATACCCAAAATAAAATGAGGGTAAATGCCTACTCTTCCCTATTTTTCCTCAATAGCCGAGAGCCCCCTCTATATTTTTTTTTTTTTTTTGCCTTGCCGAGAGCTCACCTTCAATTTCCCAATTTGTTTTGAAATGGCGGTTACCCTTTTCAATTCTCCCAATTTTGTTTCAAATGGCCGCCACCCTTTTTTTTTTCTTCAAATTGCATGACCTCTCCCCAATCTCTCCTTCAATTTGTGTCCAATTGCCCCCTTGTCTTGTTTCAATTCTGTCTTGTTTTATATGAATTATGGGGAGTGGAAAATAAAGTGGTAGCGTGGAGTGTAGTGTAGGGAATAGAAGCATGGGGCGACATGGGGGTGAGTGGCGTGGGAGATATTTCTGCAGGGTATGGCAGTATGTGTGAGGCAAGGTGGGGCGGCATGCAGGGCATGGGTTGCCATGCCTTGCTATTTAATTAATTTTTTTAATTTGGTTTAAATGTGGTAGATGTTTCGAATATAATTTAGGGTCCGGACAAAAATGGGTATTACAGTTGCCCCTCTTTGCTCATTGTTGTGTGACAGGAATAGAGCAAAGACAAAAAAATAACTATTTTGTCCTGTGCATTTGAACTTCTCCTCTCTTGACTCGTGTCTTCTTTCTTGATAGATCTTCTTTCTTTTCAAATATGTCTTCTTTCTGGACTTGACGAATCTACTTTGTCACTCTAGGAGAAAGCAAAATCTTCCAAACGGGAGGTGGTCTATTGGGGAAGCAAAATGAGTGTGACTCACTACATTATTGATAATATGCTAATACCTAAAGAGAGTTTGACCCGGCTGCAACACCGACAAAGAGGTAGAGTTTACAAAATTCGATCCAGCTACAACACTGACGAGGAGGCAAGACCGATGGGAGAAAGTTATGATGTCTGATCCAGCTACAACTCTGACGAAGAGGCAGGATCAGAAAACTGACAACTTTTTCCCTTTTTTTTGCTTTTTTGTTTCTTTTTTTGCTTTTGTTTCTTTTTTCATATTTTTTCTTTCATTTTTCATTTTTCATTTTTCTTTTTTCTTCTCTTTTTCTTTTTTCTTATTCTTCTTTTTTTTTTCTTTTTTCTTTTTCTTTTTCTTTGATTTTTCTTCTTTTTTCTTTTTTTGATTTGTTTTCTAGCTACAACATTAATAAAGAAAACTTGAAAATCAGTAAAGTTGGATCTATCAACGGAGAAACAGAAATATTAACTGGAACCCTACTACACCATCAGCGGATAAGTAGGACAGCAAAGAATCGGGACCTAGCCACCCATCAGCGGAGGATCGGATCGGATAATGATGACTGAACCGCTACACCATCACGGAGAGCGGGATCGGAGGACGACGGGAGCTTGGACCCGTCACTCCATCGAGGAGGAGGACGGATTGGACAATTACGACACTGGAACCGCTACACCATCAACGGAGAGCGGGATCGAGGGCGACGGGAGCTTGGACCCGGTCACTCCATCAGCGGAGGACTGGATTGGACAATGACGACTTGAAACGGCTACACCATCAGCGGAGAGCGGGATCGAGGACAACGGGAGCTTGGACCCGATCACTCCATCAGGAGAGGATGGATTGGACAATGACGACTTGGAACCGGCTACACCATCGGCGGAGAGCGAGGATCGAGGGGCGACGGAGCTTGGACCCGGTCACTCCATCAGCGGAGGACTGGATTGGACAATGACGACCTAGAACCGGCTACACCATCAGCGGAGAGCAGGATCAGAGGACGACGTGAGCTTGGACCTAGCAACTCCATCACCGAGAGAAAGATTTGATAGTGACGACCAAACCGGCTACATCATCAGCGGAGAGCGGGATCCGAGGGCGGCGAGCTTGGACCCGGTCACTCCATCAGCGGAGGATGGATTGGACAATGACGACACAGAACCGCTACACCATCAGCGGAGAGCAGGATCGAGAGGGCGACGTGAGCTTGGACCTAGCAACTCCATCGGCGGAGAGCAAGATTGGACAATTACGACTGGAACCGGCTACACCATCAGCGGAGAGCGATCTCGAGGGCGGCGAGCTTGGACCTAGCAACTCCATCGTGGAGAGCAAGATTTAATGACGACCTAAAACCGGCTACACCATCAGCGGAGAGCAGGATCGAGAGGACGACGATAGCTTGTACCGCCACCCATCACGGAGGACGTTCGGGCGATGAAAGTTGATAAATTCATTTTGATTCATTCATTTTTTTCTTTTCATTTTTTTCTTTTTATTTTTTTTTTTTCAATTTTTTTTTTTTTTCTTTTTTTTTTTTTTTTTTTTTTTTAATTCTCTTTTTTTGATAATTTTTCTTTTTCTTGAACTGTATGAGGAAGTAAGACTCGAAAATAGGTCCAGTTGCACCGTCGTCAGAGAGAAAACAAGACCTAAATAGAAATTTGATCTGCTTGGGAAGATTCGGATCTGTTGCACCATCAACAGAGAAACGAGATCTTCATGATGTCTATATTGTTGCACCATCAGCAGTAAAACAGAAATCAAAATTGTTGGCCTATCAACAATGACGAAGGCAAGATCCGAAAAGTCTACTGGCCGCTTCTCTCAAGCGGAGAGGTATGACCTAAAAATGAAAAAACATTAATCAGTAAATGTTCACAAAATTTTTCACTGTTACCTTTTATTGATGTTTCAGCATCCTCTTTGTGTTTGGCCTCATCTAAGACTAAGGTTGGCTGTCGCGTTGTTGCCCCACACTGAGGATGTTCAAGATCTTTTGAACTGTTTATATGTACAAGCAAGATTGCATGAATGTATCTAATTTTATGTCTAAATGCATGTGTCTACCCTAAATGCATGGTGATTTTGGTGTATGCACTTAATCTAAATGTATGACGTATGCAAGATGAATGCATGAATGTGATATGATTTTTTTTGCCCTCAAAGGGATGCCCGACTCCTCACTGGTCCCGTCGGGATCTTGGTTTTTTGTATGTGACGGTGCCCCAACCTCAACTTGGGTTCGATCACCATCCGGGTGCATGCCCCAACATTTTATTCATCCCTATGCCATCGTCGACATTGTTCTCGTAGTAAATTTGAAACTTTAAGGTGGTGTATTTTGGATATTCAGACTCGGGATATGAACAAAAGATGTTTGCATTGCTACTTGTAGTTTTGATCCCTTACAAAATATTCTCACCACTATTGTACTCAAGTCGGTGAGGTTAGTTTACAAAAAGTATTACTCTGAAAGTGATAACAACTACAAGAAAACATGTCATGGTCAGGACAGTGCAATATGGTCCAAATTCAAAAAACCTTCAACACCCTCGGTTGGCATCTTCATGCTTCGGAAAAGGGGTCCCACTTGTGGCTGAACTTACAGGGTTTTCAATACTTATAACACCGAGCTTGAGGTACTTTTCTACCAGCCTCTTGAAGCCCCAACAATTTTCAATCGTGTGACCCACTTGTCCAGCGTGATATTCGCAACTCGCGTTAGGATCATACCACTTAGGGAATAGGGGTTGCGTCGGAGCCTGGTGGAAAGGTACCACTATATGGGCTTTTAGCAGTTCCTTGTACATATCTCCATACGACATTGGCAGGGGAGTGAACTCTATCTTCTCAGTGTTCTTCCTCTGACCAAAACCTTGGCTTGAGGTAACGTGAGCGCTTGGCACGACCTTAGATTGCACAACTGGGCTGGGCTTGAAATAATTTGCATTGTAAACTCCCGAAGAGTTCACTTCCTGGTCTTTCCTTCCATGGTAAGGTTTCTTATGGGACGAACCTCCGTCGTCAATTTTGCCAGTCTTGAAAGCATTCTCGATGAGCTCACCGGATAACACGAGGTCGGTAAAATTGGTAGTCGCGTTGCCTATCAAGCGACCCAAGATCGGACCCTCCAAAGTTTGTACAAATGTGACCACGGTCTCTCGCTCACCGAAAGGGGTTGGACTGAATCGCTATATCCCTCCAAATAATGAGCGCATCTTGCTCAAGCTTTCATTATGTTTTTGTTTCATCTGTTGTAACGCCCACCGTCCGGGCATCATGTCATTGGCGATGTCGGTATTGCTCGAAAAAGCTTTTGCCAAGTCTCTCCGTGGATTTGATATGATGTCGGCTCAATTGATTATACCATCGGGCAGCAGATCCCGATAGACCGCCTTGGAAGCGGTGAATTAACAAATTGTCATCTCGGCCGTATCCTGTCATCTTCCGGCGAAACATAGTGAGGTGAGCGCGAGGACGACTTGTTCCGTCGCATTTCTCAAACTCCGGGACTTTGAATTTATGAGGTAAAACCAAATGGGGACAAGACCGAGTTCATTGGCATCGAATCCACTAAAATTATCTTCAACTCCCATAGCCTCTAGCTTCTCTTGAGTTTCTTACATCGATCTTGATTTCCTTTGAAGCTTCTACCTTTGGTTTCGATCTCAAACAGATGATCCATTTCGAGATAAAATTTTCAGCTTGATTGCCCCGGTCTTAACTTCGATGCAGATGGATGATTTATAGGGATTGAAGTACCGGCCGGTGTAGATGAGACTTTCCCGTGAAATGATCACATGGGGTTGAGTTTCGTCAGTCATATCTGGTTTGAACGGGCGTGAACCCCGGAGGATACATAAGATCCTCGTCCCCGCGGTGGGTCTAGGATTTGCAGTGGGATTTACAGCAGAGGCCTCTTCAGGCTCGGGAAGCTTCAATCCCAGCATTTGTGCCATTTGGCCCAAAGATGTCTTGTTGTGACTTTGCAAGTTGTTCCTCATATCTTGTTGGACTTTCGCCAACTGTTCCTCAACCTGCTTGGCTATGTTCGCTTGCAATTCTTTTTGGTCTTGCTCGATTTTCTTCAATCTTTCATCGTTCGCCATTTTTGTTTTGTATCGGGTCCCGTATAGATGTTGAGCTGACTGATCTTCTGCTTTATCCAGTATCACTGTCATAGGGCATCCCTAGAGTCAGTTTTCTTATTTTGAAAATGAATGTATATGCATGCAAAATGTGTCCTAAATTGATGCAATGCAAAATCAAGACTGCGATGATGTTGTACAATGATGCAGGTGAAATCAATGCGATGAGAATAAAATGGAACGAGTTAGTACCAAACAAATGAAAAATAGAGTAATCATAAACAAGAAATAAGGCACCAGAGCCTAAATAGGGTGACCACTAATCGGGCAGAGTTTCACATGGCTCTAAAGGGTTGGCTTCTACGGCTTACTATATGCAGTTTTGGTGCTAAACGCGTGCGAATTGTCCTCGCTGTCCTCTACTAAGAGTAGCAAGGCCCCCGGTCATCACCCATTATAGGCTCCTTTCAACCGGGTTCAATTCAGGGGGACCCATTCGCTTATACCCATACGAAGGAACGATATCCTCACGAAAATATAAGGTACTCGAGCCCCGAAGGTACTTGCTAGGCCCATACGGGAGAACGATATCTCCACGAAAGCACTAGCGTTTTCCCCCCACTTAAAAATGGGTTTATATGCCATATTTTAAATGCGTTAAAATAAACGCGCAATTATAACCGAATGTTACTTTAATAGTCACTTTAATCCAAAATTTTCGATATTAATAAAGCGGTAATTATTTGAAAAAAGCTCGACTCTCATTTGTTTTTGAAAAACAAAAATTCCCCAGCAGAGTCGCCATCTGTAGCGATGTCTTTTCTTCTCGCTAAAAAAAGATGGGTTTTTATTTTTGTTTGGAAAATATTTTATTCCGCGTGGAGTTTTAGAAAACCCGCATTTTATTTAAAATTGGAGTCGCCACCGGCCACTTAGGTAGGCCGGACACCGTAGAAAACCAGAGATTTAAAATTGATGGGTTCGGGAGTCGGTTACGGATGGGGAAGGATTAGCACCCCCACACCGCCCAAAATTGGTACTTTAATAATTACCGCTTTATTAATATTAAACTTTCCGGATTAAAGTGACGATTAAATTGAAATTCGGTTATAAATGCGAGTAGATTTTAAAGGCCCCGTTATTCGAGAGTAAACGCCCAACCACTATCACTACGCCTGATACTGGCCCCGTTTACGCTCGAATAAAAAGGGCACCGCATTGACAAAATATATGTTCGTTATGTAAACTTAAAAAACATGGCAAATATAAATAAATACATTGCGATAAAAATATAAATAAATACTAACATAATAAAATACTAATATAACATAAATAAAATACTAATCTAAAACATACATACATACATACATAACTATTAATTTAACACATAAATAAAAATATATCTAACATAAATAAAATGCTAATCTAAAACATGCATACGTAAATATTAATCTAACTTATTCACAAATATTAATTAACATAATAACATAACAATATGTACAAACAACAATATATACATGAATTCTTATATATATATATATATATATATATATATATCTAACATAAAAACATAGAAAATATAAAAATTCATACGTAAAATATGGGTTGTAGAAAAAAGATTATATATACATAATATATAAAACATGTTTCACATGCAAAAAAAAAAAAAACATATACGTAATAAATACATATTAGAATGCTATACGTATATATACATAATAATAATAATATAATCTTAATATATATAACATATAGAAAATAGATTATTTTGCATAAATATAATAATAATAAAAAACTAATATAACAAGAAATCTAAAATAACACATACTAAAATATATAACACATACGCATACAACAAAATGGCAAAACAAAAAATATAAATATAGTATTATATAAACATATACTAAAAAGAAACATAGTTTATACTCTCATATATTACTTAACATGTATAGGTAATACAAAACTTAATACACATATATATAACGTAATGTACATAGATGCATACTAAAAGCATATATACATACGTACATACACAAATAAAAGTCATAAACAACTTCACATCATGATAAAACTAAACACACATATTCACATATGAGAAAATTTAAAAACAAATATTAAACAATCATCAAGAATTAATCTAAACATCCTAACAACATATAGTAAGATATGAACATAAAAAAATATATAAAAACGTAATAACTAAAAAATAAATACGAGATTACTACTAAAACATCATTAGATTAAAAATGATTACACCATAAACATACATAAAAAGGATACCCAAAATAAAATGAGGGTAAATGCCATTCTTCCCTATTTTTTTTCTCAATAGCCGAGCCCCTCTATATTTTTTTTTTTTTTTGCCTTGCCGAGAGCTCACCTTCAATTTCCCAATTTGTTTTGAAATGGCCTGTTACCCCTTTTCAATTCTCCCAATTTTGTTTCAAATGGCCGCCACCCCTTTTTTTTTTTTCAAATTGCCGCCACCTCTCCCCCAATCTCTCCTTCAATTTGTGTCCAATTGCCCCCTTGTCTTGTTTCAATTCTGTCTTGTTTTATATGAATTATGGGGAGTGGAAAATAAAGTGGTAGCGTGGAGTGTAGTGTAGGGAATAGAAGCATGGGGCGACATGGGGGTGAGTGGCGTGGGAGATATTTCTGCAGGGTATGGCAGTATGTGTGAGGCAAGGTGGGGCGGCATGCAGGGCATGGGTTGCCATGCCTTGCTATTTAATTAATTTTTTTAATTTGGTTTAAATGTGGTAGATGTTTCGAATATAATTTAGGGTCCGGACAAAAATGGGTATTACAAGTATGATAACGTGTAATTACATAGTTGTGCATGTTTTTATAAATCTTAATTTATGAATTATGCTAAATTGGGTGTAATTACAATATTCAATTCTTAGAGTGAGCTATAAGAATTGTTGTGCTTATGCGCGTAATTACACTATTAAATCTTATAATTAATTTTATTTTTATATTTAAATTTATATATTTGTGTATCAAAATTCATATTGTCAAGCATGACATAAACAATAAGGATGTGATTATATTATCATTCAAACATATTTAGAGAATTAAAATTTCTTATAATCACAATGTTTGATTTGAAAAGGTTACAGACATATTGTAATCATAACACCTAATTTCATCCTTAATCTTACATTTTAGCCTAATTTATCATTTATTTTGGTCCACCTCATTCATTATGCTCGAAGATATACTCAACGATAATTGGTGTAGTCCGAACAAGGTGGCAACTAAATTAAAAGCACACTTTCCTAACATTAATTATGCAAAAGTGTATGAGGTGGGCCGATCGACTATTACTACAAATGAAATACCCTTATTACTTTTCTAAGTTTTACATCGATAGAAAAAATACCCTCTATTTTTTTGTGGGCACAAAATAACTCAACATTGGCACGGCGAGGGAAATGAGACTGGGACCTTCATTTTTTTGGGTCTAACAGTCACATGTTAGATAGCTAGGCCTAAGAGTGGTGGATAAAAAGTAAAAATAGACAAGTCCTAGCTAGACTTGGCTATCAAAATAAAGGTTTATTACGGGCTTGGAAAGATTGAATTCTTAATAAATATATATATATATATATATATATATATTCAAATCTTAGAAACGATATTATTTGTAAAAGTAATTATAAACCCTAAAACATACATAGAAGATATTTTAAAAAGTTGGGTTAAATTTAATATTTTATAAGTAATTGTAATAATTATTTTTCTACTGCAATAAGATTTTGAATCCCTTGAGTAATGTCAAAGATTTGAATTGTAAGATATAATACCATATGACAGTTAGGCCTTGTCGGTTGGGCCTCCTAACTGATTCAGTTTTGGATTAAAACTATTTTGTAACCGTGTTGAGTTGTTATCTGTGACTTAGGTTTAGATTCTAGAAGCCCATCTTGTATTGAAGCTAGTCAGACTATGAGTTGTAATTCATTTTCCTTTCATTTTGAATATAAGTATTTTTTTCTATAGTTTGTTTTCTTTCTAAAATTTTAGGGTTATAGTTCCTTTTATTTTCATCTTCTTCTTCATTCAGATTATCCATTTGTATAATTCCTTTCATGGTATCAGAGCCAACCTGATTTGATTTTTGTTGTTTTTTGGTATGGATCGATGTCTCATTCGTCTTTCGGTGATGCGATTTGGCGCTTATGATGATCGATTTTGCGGAGACTTTGCGATGACTTGTTTTCTGGTGATGCAATTTGGCGTTTCTCGCACGTTTGTTGTTTCTGGCATTCTAATTTTTGGTGTTCTTTTCTGGTTTGTCTGGTGAGGTCTTATCCTTTTATTTTCTTCTCGTCTGTGCTTTCGCCTGATGAAATATTGTTATGTGTATGATTTGCGATTCTATATCTCTGATTCTGGCTTGATGTCTCTATATGTTTTTGAGTTTTTTCTGTTTTGTTACTATGTGATTCTGGTTCACTATTGCTATATGATTTGAGGATCTTTCTGAGCTCTGTCTTTTTGTTCTTTTATCTCGGGTTGTGTCTTTTGTTGCTCTACTATTGCTTCTGGTTTGTTGTTTGCTTAATCATGGTTGAAACCGGTGATATTGATGTCTCTCAGTATATGTCTGGTCTTCAGGTGACTCTGAATAGCACTGATAGTTCTGCTTCATCTAGTTCTAACAGGCACTTTTCGACTAAAAAGATAAATGTCATGTTAAATGATAACAACTATCTTTTATGGCATCAACAAGTTCTTTTGACCATTAAAACGCATGGATTGCTGAAATTTATAGATTTTAATGTCACATGACCTACTCAGTATATAACTAAAGATAGTGTTGTTAGTATTCCTGACTATGAATTGTATGAAGAGCAAGATGGTGCTTTAGCATATTGGCTCCTTTCAACTGTGAGTGAGGATGTTATGCCTCACTTAATAGGTCATAACACAACCTTTGAGATTTGGAACACTCTGCTTAGACATTTCAGTGGCAAAACCACTGCTAGGCTAATGTCCTATAGAAGATTACTGCACTCTCAGAAAAAAAGAAATTTAAGTATGAAGGATTTTTTGATGAAAATAAAATCTGTGTGTGAAAGTTTAGCTAGCTTTGGTGAAACAATATCTGATCATGAGCACATCACTGCTATATTAAATGATTTACCTTCAGAATATGACTCAGTTGTGACAGTTATAACTCTTATATTTAAATAAGATCTGTTAAAACCATTATTCTTGATGCTGACTCTAGACAATTCAGTTTGTTTAGTCAAGTACCTGCTTCAGCACATGTTGCTGTTCTGCAACATCAATCTATCAGTACTGGTGGAGGTTTTACTGCGAGCAGGTACACTGGTCAACTGGAGTTTTTTTTTAGTCTGATAATCTTGGATATTCTAACTTAAACAATCAGGGAAGAGGTCGTGGCATAAACTCTTCTCCCAGGCCTCAATGCCAACTATGCCGAAAAATAGGCCATATTATTAAAAAATGTTACAATAGATTTAACATTAATTTTAAAAATGACTCATCTAAGACAAATTAAAATTCAGGGATTAGAGGATATTCTTCCCCTCGGGCCTACACCCATACCTTATGTTCCTGCTTATAATATTGTGTACTATTTTTCCTGCTCTTGTGATAGGTCTCTCCTTAGCTGCCTTTTTCAAAATTTCTCGACGTTCAATGACTTTCTCAGAGTTTTTCTAGTGGTCATGCCTTTCTATCTGCTCAGATGATTTTTAGTGCTCAGAGTTGTGTTGGTTCTCAGTTTCTTTTTCAGTCTCTAGCTCAGTTTGGTGCATTTCCTTCCCTTATTCCTGGTCATGTGTACTCTAGGCCTCAAATGGTTCAAATGTATCTTCAATCTTAGACTTCAATGATTCCTACTCCTGCTACTTTAACACAACAGAATCCTCCACTTCAAGCTTTCATTGCAACACCTGAAGTGGTTGATGATAATGTCTGGTATCCAAATTCAGGGGTAACTCATCATCTCACCAGGGATTTTGCCAATCTGCAGCCTGGCAGCTTCTATCCTAGTTCAAGTGTTGTTTAAGTAGGTAATGGTAGTTCTATCCATATCATTTCTATTGGCCAGGCTTCTTTTCTTAATGGTACTAAAAATTTGCATTTAAGGAATTTGTTATATGTGCCCAATATTACTAAAAATTTACTTTCTGTATCCAAATTCACACAGGACAACCATGTCCTTCTTGAGTTTTATCCAAAGGTATGTCAAGTCAGAGATCTAAAAACCAGACAAGTGGAAGGCTACGAGTCTAGTTTGCACCAGTTCAAGAGTTCTGCATCTAAAAGTCAGAATATAGTTTCTACTAATAATGTTCCGTTTTATAATATTCACAGTACATGTAACTCTGTTGTTTCTAAGTATAATATTGGTTGATGTTTGGCATATGAGACTTAGACATCTTTCTAAGTATACTCTTCTTAGAATTTTGAATCAATATAACATTTCTTTTTTAAAAAATATAAAAAAATTCTCTGTAAAGCTTGTCAGTATGGTAAGTCTCACAAACTTCTTTTTGCTCAGTCTCTTACTTCTTATACTCATTCTCTAGAACTTGTAGTAGCTGATGTTTGGGGTCCTGCACCCTTTTATTCTAATGGGTTCAAGTACCATGTTGCGTTTACAGATACTTTTACTAGATATAGTTGGATCTATTTTCTGAAAAACAAATATGATGTTAAAATTATTTTCTCTCAGTTTTACAGAACGACGGAAAGGTTTCTTGGCCATAAACTCAAAACTCTCCAATCAGATGGTGGAGGTGAATTTGTTGCCCTGCAGTGCTACCTTAAAGACCAAGGTATTATGCATAGGCTTTCATGTCCTCACACATCAGAGCAAAATGACCTGGTGGAGAAGAAACATAGGCAAGTGATTGAGGTAGGTCTTTCTATGCTTGCTCAGGCTTTTATGGCTCTTACATTTTGGAATGATGCTTTTGCAAGTGCTATTTTTCTTATTAATAGATTACCTACTAAAGCTTTTGATGGTATGTCTTCTTATCAAAAAATATTTCATAAATTGCATTATTATACTTTTATGAGGATTTTTAGCTGCTTATGTTATCCAAACTTAAGACCTTTTAACAAAAATAAACTACAATTTAGGTTTTCTATTTGTGTTTGTTTTTAGGTTATTCTCCTCTCTATAAGGGTTAAACCACACGTCGAATTTATATTTCTAGACATGTTTATTTTAATAAGAAGATATTTTCTTTTGCTGCTTCTGATGCTTATCGTTATTATTATAAGCCCTATTTGTCTAAGTCTTCTGTTCATCAAGGACACTCTCCTGTAGCTATTAAAGTTTTTTTTGTAAGACATCAGTCCCATAATTTTATTCGACAATCTTAAGAAGGTTTTGATATACCAGATACATCATCCTCACTGTCTATTGTAATACTCATCTAACTCAGTATTCTTTTCTAACTATTGAAAATATGTTTACACCACCATCTCTACATATCACTGTTACTCTATCACTATCACCTCCACCAGCAATAGGTGCTTCTTCACCTCCATCTCTACATATCACTACTACTCCATCACTATCATCCCCACTAGCAATTGATACTTTTTCACCTCCATCTCATAATATCACTTCTATTCCACCTTTGTTACCTCCATCTTCTATGAGCAATTCTCCACCTTTATCTCTACATATCACTTTTATTCCACCTTTGTCATCTCCATCTTTTATGAGGAATTCTCCACATTTATCTCCACATAACACTATTATACCACTTTCATCTTCTATTCTCCTTTCTGATTGTGTTGTGAATTTACATCCAATGGTTACTAGATCCAAAGCTGAGATCTTTAAACCTAAAGTCTTGCTGACTATTAAGGCAGCTTCTACTGAACCTGTTTTGGTGCATGAAGCCTTGCAACATCCAGACTGATCAGCAGTTGTTCATGCAGAATACAATACCTTACTAAGTAATAAAACTTGGGAACTCTAACCCTTGCCATCTTCACAAAAATCAGTAGGCTACAAGTGGCTTTTTAAAGTCAAAAAGAATTCTAATAGATATGTCGAAAGATTCAAGATAAGACTAGTAGCCAAAGACTACTCACAAGCAGTAGGATGTGATTTCTATAAAAATTTTAGCCCTGTGGTCAGGTCAAATACCATTAAAATTGTATTAACCACAACAGTTATGAAAAAATGGACTATTAGACAGATCGATATTAATAATGCTTTCCTCAATGATGAATTGACCGAGGAGATCTACATAACTCAACTTCTTGGATTTGAAGAAAAAGGTCCAAATGGAAAAACTCTTGTCTGTAGACTTAAGAAAGCATTATATGGGTTTCGACAAGCACCCAGGGCTTGGTTTACAACTCTGAGAGAATTCTTAGTACATCAGCTCAGGTTTACTCCTTTCAAAGCTGACCCTTTTCTTTAAGAACTCAAGCACATCATACATTTTACTTATTATCTATGTTGATAATATAATCATAACTGGAAGTCATCCAATAGAGATTGATGCTGTAATTCAGAGTATCAATGTTGAGTTCTCTCTAAAAGACTTAGGTAAACTTGTTCTCTTTCTTAGGCTGAAAGTGTTCTCTTTTTCTCATGGGTTACTCTTAAATCAGAAGAAGTGCATTGTTGATCTTCTCACAAAGACTAATATGTTTGACTTTGACCCACTTCAACACCCATGGTGGTTACTTACACCTAAAGTAAAAGCTAATGATGGCCAACAGTTTCTTGATGTTCATTTGTACAAAAGCACAATGAGTGGTTTACAATATATATGTCTAACTCGTCCAGACATTGCTTATGCTGTAAATAAAGTGAGTCAATACATGAATCATCTTCATGAGTCTCATTGGAAGACAGTTAAGCGTATATTACGCTATCTTCGAGGGACAATCGATCATGGTATCTTGTTTTCTTTTAATAGTAATATCAGTTTGTAGCGATCTAAAAAAAGACAAGTGTCTTAAAAAACGAGGGTCTTAAGGTGTTTAGGGTCTTTTGGATATTTTAGAAAATGTCTTCCGTGGGGTTTTAAAAAATTGTATTTTATTTAAAATGGAGTCGCCATCGGCCACTAAGGTAGGCCGGGCATCGCAAAAAACCAGAGATTTTAAAAATGTCGGGTTCGGGAGTCAGTTACGGATGGGGAAGGATTAGCACCCCTACACCGCCCAAAATTGGTACTTTAATAATTATCTATTTATTAATATTAAACTTTTTTTATTAAAGTGAAGATTAAATTAAAATCTGGTCATAAGTGCGAATAAATTTTAAAAGCCCCGTTATCCGAGAGTAAACGCTCAACCACCACCACTACGCCTGATACTGGCCCCGTTTACGCTCGGATATAAGGGCATCACATTTACAATTTATATTCCACTATGCAACCTTAAAAAGCAAAAATAAATAAATAAATATAATGCGATAAAATAAATAAATACTAACATAATAAAATACTAATCTAACATATAAATAAACATGAATCTAACATTAATAAAATACTACTCTAAAACATTCATAGATATTAATCTAACTTAAAAATATAATAATAATAATAATAATAATAAAATAATAATAATAATAATAGTAGTAGTAGTATGTATGTATGCATGGATCATATTAGAATGCATGAAACAATATAAAATTAAATTCAAGGACTAAAATACATAAATATTAAATGACACAACAAGAAAAACATGGAATAAGACTAAAATGTGATTAAATGTAAAATGCATAGGCATAAATATGAAATGCACGAAATAAGGAGGCATAAATGCGAACAACCAAAATTAAAGGACTGAAAACTAGAAAAAAAATAAAAAAGTGACCAAATTGAATAACAAGTAAAATAAAATGCGAAAATAACATACAAAAGGATGAAAAAAGAAAAACAGAATAAAGAGGAAGGACCGAAATCAAGATTAGACCATGGGCAAAAGTGAAAGCGGTAAAGTAAATGAGGGACCAGGGACGTAACTTGCCCATAACTAAAAAACACAGATCCCTTCGGGTACCTGGGTCAAAACGCGGGTTGGGGTTGGTCAAACGACATCGTTTGGGTTGCTGGGCTTTAAAACATTAAGGGGTGTTTATGCTTTGTTTCGGAACTAAAAAAAGAAGAAAATAAAATAAACCCTAAGTGTTATCTTCCACTACTCTTCTCCCCTCTCATCCCTGGGCAGATGGCGACCGTCAAAGGGCAATGCCACCGCGCTCGGTCGGCCTTTGCGTGCCGTTCAACGGTGACTCGGCGCCACGGCGAGGAACTCAGTGTTCCCAAGTGACTAGGTAAGATTCGAAATCCTTTTTTATTTTTATAAAAAAATTGTTCGAATAAAAAAACTATGATTTAAGACTAAGAATGAAGTTCAAGAAACCTTTGAAATTTTTATTAAATTCTCAAAAGCCCTTACAAATTTTGACTTCGGATTTCCCTTTTTGATTGAAAAATGAACCCTCCAATCCTCTCTTTTTTTGAACCGAATCCTCTCCCCTCATTTACATCTGCTTTCGGTTTTTATAAACCAAAATAACAACTCCCCTTTCTTTAATCTGTTGATGCAGATATGGTGACGGGAGAGCCGGATTTTTTGGGGTGTCAGGGTATGGCTAGGTGGTTAGGGTAGGATTAGGTTTGGTCTTAGGGTTTGGTAGAGGGTTTAGGTTAGATTTAAGGATTAGGGTTATTTTCGGGATTATGGGTAATTTTGAGGTTTTAAAATGGTGGTTGCCGGTGATGGCGGCGGCGGTAGAGGAGGAGAGTGGCGGCGGCGGCGGCGCGACAGATTGGTGGCAGCTAGGGTTATGGTTGTTTTAGAATTTTAGGGTTTTTTGTTATCGGGTCGGGTCAGGTTTAAGATCCGGGTACGGTTTTGGGTCTAGTCATTTGGTTTGGGTGTAAATGGGTTTTGGGTACTGGGTTTAAGGCCCGGGAGAAAATGGGTTATTACAACTGCCCCTCTTTACTCATTGTTGTCTAACAACAATAGAGCAAAGACTAAAAATGACATGTTTTGTCCGGTTCGGCTGAGCTTATCCCCTCTTGACGTATGTCTTCTTTCTTCAGATCATCTTTCTCTTTGATGCATGTCTTCTTTCTAAAACTTGATTGATCTACGTTGTCATTCTTGGGGAAGTAACATCTTTAGAATAAGGGGTTGTCTGTTGGGGAAGCAAAATGAGTTCAACTTGCTACATTATTGAAGATGAGTTGATACCTAAAGAAAATTTGACCCAGCTGCAACACCGACGAAGATGCAGGGTCTACAAAATTCGATCCAGCTGCAACACTAACGAAGGGGCAAAACAATGGATGAAAATTCCAATGTCTGATCCAGCTACAACTTTGACGAATAGGCAGTATCAGAAAATTGAAAACTTCTTCTTTTTCTTTCTTTTTTTTTGCTTTTTTGCTCTTTTTTTTTGTTTTTTTCTTTTTCCTTTTTAAATTTTTTTAATAAAGATAAATAATTGGAAGTTGGTAAATTTTGACCAAGCTACAACACTGACGATGAGGCATGGTCTAAAATTAGTAATGTTGATCCAGCTACAACACCAACGAAGAGGCAAGATCAAGAGTTAGTGAATTTGGTCTAGCTAAAACACGACGAAGAGGCAAGACTGAATTTAGTAAATTAGGTTCAGCTACAACACCGACGAAGAGGCAGACCTGAAAGTTAGATTTGACCAAGCTACAACACCGATGAAGAGGCAAAGTCTAAAGATTTGATCCAGCTACAACTCTGACGAAGAGGCAGGATCGGTGGATGAAAGTTCTGATGTTTTATCCAGCTACAACTCTGACGAAGATGCAGGATCGAAGGATTGAAAGCTCATTTTGATTTCTTTTCTTTTTTTCTTTTTGATTTTTTGATTTTTTTTCTTTCTTTTTTGATTTTTTTGAATTTTTTCTTTCTTTTTTTTTCTACAACTATAATGAAAAGTAAATTTCGAGTAAAATTTTGGTCTAGCTGCAACACTGACGAAGAGGCAAGATCTGGAGAGGATTTGATCTGCTACACCACTGACGGAGATACTAGATCAGCAAAATATGAGATCCACTACACCACCAATTGAGAGATAGGATTCGGATGAAAAAATTGATCTATATCACCACCGATGGAGACAAGATCTACATTAAGTTGTTCTACCACCACTGGAGGAGGGATGATTTGCAAGATGTTAAATTGTTGAACCACTGACAGTGAGATAATGTCTGGAGAAATTTACTCCACTTTTCAATCAATAGAGGGTGGAATATGGAAATAGTTGTCTCTGTTGGCAGGAGTAAGGATCTGGAAAATGTTGGCGTACGTCACACCATCGTCGGAGGAATCAAATCCTACAAAGGAGAAAAATTTTGTCAGTAATTGTTCAAAAAATTTGTCGCTGATACCTTTTATTTATATGTTTCATCATCTTCTTTGTGTTTGGCCTCCTCAAAACTAAGGTTGGTCATCGTGATTGCCCCTCATATTGAGGATGTTCGGTCACCTTCGGGGACCTGTTTATATGTACAAACAAAAATACATGAATGCATCTAATTTTATGCCTAAATGCATGTGTCTACCCTAAATACATGGTGACTTTGGTGTATGCGCTTAATCTAAATGTATGACGTATGCAAAAATGGTTCAATGCAAGATGAATGCATGAATGTGACATGATTTTTTGGCCCTCAATGGGATGCCTCTGACTCCTCACTGGTCCTGTCAGGATCTTGGTCTTTTGTATGTAGCAGTGCCTCAACCTGTTCTTGGGTTCGATCACCTTTTTTTGGATCTTTCACCTGGGTGCATGCCCCAACATTTTGTTCGTTCTATTCCATCGTCTGAAATTGCTCTTGAAACTTTAGGGTGATGTCATTTATGCATTTTGGATGTTCAAGACTCAGATATGAACAAAATATATTTGCATTGCAACTTGTAGTTTTGATCCCTTGCAAAATATTCTCACTACTATCGTACTTAAGTCAGTGAGATTGGTTTACAAAAGTATTACTCCGAAAGTGATAAAAACTACAAGGGGACCTACTATGGTCAAGACAATATTTAAGCTGGATAAACATGGTCCAGCTAAAAAAACCTTCGACACATCCCTAATTGGCATCTTCGTGCTTCAGCAAAGGGTCTTTGCTTGTAGCCGTTCTTGCTGAGTCATCAAAGCTTACCACCCCAAGCTTAATAAATTTTTCTACCAACTTTTTGAAACCAAAGCAGTTTTCAATTGTATGGCCAACTTGTCCCGCGTGATAATCGCATTTTGCATTGAGATCATACCATTTCAAAAAGGGAGGTTGTACCGGATCTTAGTAAAAAGGTGTCACCATATGGATGTCGTACAACTGTCTGTACAATTCTCCGTAAGAAATTGGTAATGGAGT
The DNA here is from genome assembly GCA_019671005.1 of Hibiscus mutabilis. NCBI lineage: Eukaryota > Viridiplantae > Streptophyta > Magnoliopsida > Malvales > Malvaceae > Hibiscus > Hibiscus mutabilis. Next base: position 43,138,065 of record CM033752.1, on the reverse strand, counting down.
AAATTCTATGTTTTTAGTATTCTTCTTTTGACCGGAAACCTGGCTTGAGGAACCGTGAGCACTTGGCGCGGCCTTAGGTTGCACAACTATGATAGGCTTAGAATAATTGGCATTATAAACTCCCGAAGAGTTTACTTCATGATCCTTCTTTGCATGGTCGGTCTTTTTATGGGGCAAATTACCTCTATCATCGATTTTGCCAGTCTTGACAGCATTCTCAATGAGCTCACAAGATAACACGAGGTCGGCAAAGTTGGTAGTCGCGTTGCCTATCAAGCGACCCAAGATCAAACCCTCCAAAGTTTGGACAAATGTGACCACAGTCTCTCTTTCACTGAGTTGGGGTTGAACTTGAGCTTCCACATCTCTCCAACGTTGGGCATACTGTCTGGAGCTCTCATTTGACTTTTGTTTCATGTGTTGTAGGGTCCAACGGTCTGGCACCATGTCACTGACATATCGATACAGCTCTAGAAAAGTTTTGGCCAAGTCCTTTCATGACTTAATCTGATGTCGACTCAATTGATTATACCAACGGGCAGCAGATCTTGATAGACTATCCTGAAAATAGTGAATCAACAGTTTGTCGTCTCTACTGAACCTTGTCATTCTCCGGCAGAACATAGTAAGATGAGCGATAGGACAGCTTGTCCCATCATACTTCTCAAACTCTGAGACCTTGAATTTAAAAGGTGAAATCAAATCTGGGACGAGGCTGAGTTCGTTAGCATCGAATCCACTGAAAGTATCACCCACTTCCATAGCTTATAGCTTCTCTTCGAGCGTTTTGCATCGATCTTCGATTTCCTTTGAAGTTTCCACCTTCGGTTTCTCGGTCTCAAACAGATGGTCCATCTATGAGATAAAATTTTCAGCCTAATTGCCCTCGGGTTTAACATTTGATGCAGAGGGCAGTTTTATAGGGATCGAAGTATCAGCCTGATATAGATGAGGTTTTCCCCGAGAAATGATCACTTGAGGTTGAGTTTCTGGTTGCATCATGGCTTGAATGGGAGTGAACCCTAGAGGATACATAAGATCTTCATTTTCTTCCCCGGGACCTGCCTCAGGGTTGATAGCAGAAGCCTCTCCATGTTCAGGAAACTTGTGTCCCAGCATCTGTGCTAGTTTCACCAGTATGTCCTGTTGAGATTTCGCGAACTGATCTCTTATCTCTTGTTAGATTTGGCTAACTGATCCTCAAGTTTTTGGGTTAAATATGCCTGCAAAGTCTTCTGGTTCTGCTCAATCCTATCCAGTCTGTCTTCATTTGCCATCTTTGTCTTGCTTATTGTTCTGTAGGGATGTTGAATCGACTGATCTTTCGCCTTTCCCAGTATTGCTGTCATAGGGGATCCCGAGGATCAGTCTCAAAATGAATGCATGTAAAAAACAAAGTATATGTCATATATGCGAATGCACCAATACAAAAATCAAAACGTCATGATATGCAATTAGTGATGCCAAAATGAACAAATATGATGTGATCACAAAAAATGGGTCAATTTAAAATTAAAATAATTAAATGAATAAATTAAAGTAAATAATGGAAGCTTTCTGATCAGGCAAATCAACATTTTTATGTAATGCAAATGCAATGATGTATGCAAAAAGAAAGCAAAACAAAAACAAAACAAGTCAGTACCGGATAAAATAAATAAATAAAATGGTAAATTAAATACGATAAACAAACAAAACAACCCTATTTACATCCCGTCTAAAATACCTAGGTTATCCGCATGGCTCTAAAAAGGTGGGCTTTCTATATTCTCTACATGGAGTTTTGGTGCTAAGAGGTACCCGAATTGTCCTTATTGTCCCCTACTAAGAGTCGCAAGGCCCCCGGTCATCACCCATTATAGGCTCCTTTCAACCGGGTTCAATTCAGGGGAACCCATTCACTTATGCCGCTACGAAGGAACGATATCCTCACGAAAGCATAAGGTACTCGAGCCCCGAAGGTACTTGCTAGGCCCATACGGAGGAACGATATCCTTACGAAAGCATTAGCATTTCCCCCACTTAAAAAGACGGGTTTATATGCCAAGTTTTAAATATGTTAAAATAAATACGCAATTATAACTGAATGTTAATTTAATAGTCACTTTAATCCGGAACTTTCGATATTAGTAAAGCGGTAATTATTTAAAAAGCTTAACTCTCATTTGTTTTTGAAAACTAAAAAATGTCCCCAGCGGGGTCGCCATCTGTAGCGATCTAAAAAACGACGAGTGTCTAAAAAATGAAGGTCTTAAGGTGTTTAGGGTCTTTTGGGTATTTTAGAAAATGTCCATGGGGTTTTAAAAACCGTATTTTATTTAAAATGGAGTCTCCACCGGCCACTGAGGTAGGCCGGGCACCGCAAAAAACCAGAGATTTTAAAAATGTCGGGTTCGGGAGTTAGTTATGAATGGAGAATGATTAGCACCCCCACACCGCCCAAAATTGATACTTTTATAATTATCGCTTTATTAATATTAAACTTTCCGGATTAAAGTGACGATTAAATTAAAATTTGGTCATAAGTACGAGTAAATTTTAAAAGCCCCGTTATCCGAGAGTAAACGCCCAACCACCATCACTACGCCTGATACTGGCCCCGTTTACGCTCGAATATAAGCGCACCGCATTGACAATTTATAATCCACTATGCAACCTTAAAAAGCAAAAATAAATAAATAAATAAATATAATACGATAAAATAAATAAATACTAACATAATAAAATACTAATCTAACATATAAATAAAAACGAATCTAACATTAGTAAAATACTACTCTAAAACATTCATAGATATTAATCTAACTTAAAAAATATAATGATAATAATAACAATAATAATAATAATAATAATAATAATAGTAGTAGTATGTATGCATGGATCATATTAGAATGCATGAAACAACATAAAATTAAATTCAAGGACTAGAATGCATAAATATTAAATGACATAGCAAGAAAAACATGAAATAGGACAAATGTGATTAAATGTAAAATGCATAGGCATAAATATGAAATGCACGAAATAAGGAGGCATAAATGTGAACAACCAAAATTAAAGGACTGAAAACTAGAAAAAAAACATAATAAAAAAGTGACCAAATTGAATAACAAGTAAAATAAAAATGCTAAAATAACATACAAAGGGATGAAAAAAGAAAAACAGAATAAAGGGGAGGGACCGAAATCAAGATTAGATTCAAGGACTAGAATGCATAAATATTAAATGACACGGCAAGAAAAACATGAAATAGGACTAAAATGTGATTAAATGTAAAATGCATAGGCATAAATATGAAATGCACGAAATAAAGAGGCATAAATGCGAACAACCAAAATTAAAGGACTGAAAACTAGAAAAACATAATACAAAAGTGACCAAATTGAATAACAAGTAAAATAAAAATGCTAAAATAACATACAAAAAGATGAAAAAAGAAAAACAGAATAAAGAGGAGGGACCGAAATCAAGATTAGACCATGGGCAAAAGTGAAAGCGGTAAAGTAAATGAGGGACCAGAGACGTAATTTGCCCATAACTAAAAAACGCGAGTTGGGGTTGGTCAAACGACATTGTTTGGGTTACCGGGCTTTAAAACATTAAGGGGTGTTTATGCTTTGTTTCGGAACTAAAAAAAGATAAAGTAAACCCTAAGTGTTATCTTCCACTACTCTTCTCCCCTCTCATCCCTGGGCAGATGGCGGTCGTCAAAGGGCAATGCCACCGCGCTCGGCCAGCCTTTGTGTGTCGTTCAACGGCGGCTCGACGTCATGGCGAGGATCTCGGCGTTCCCAAGTGACTAGGTAAGATTCGAAATCCTTTTTTGTTTTTATAAAATTTTTGTTCGAATAAAAAAAACTATGATTTAAGACTAAGAATGAAGTTCAAGAAACCTTTGAAATTTTTATTAAATTCTCAAAAGCCCTTACAAATTTTGACTTCGGATTTCCCTTTTTGGTTGAAAAATGAACCCTCCAATCCTCTCATTTTTTGAACCGAATCCTCTCCCCTCATTTACATTTGCTTTCGGTTTTTATAAACCAAAATAACAACTCCCCCTTTCTTTAATCTGTTGATGCAGATATAGTGATGGGAGAGCCGAATTTTTGGTGATTTAGGGTATGGCCGAGTGGTTAGGGTAGGATTAGGTTTGGTCTTAGGGTTTGGCAGAGGGTTTAGGTTAGATTTAGTGATTAGGGTTATTTTCGAGATTATGTATGAATTTTGAGGTTTTAAAATGGTGGTTGCCGGTGATGGCGGCGGCGGTAGCGGAGGAGAGTGGCGGCGACGGCACGACAGATTGGTGGCAGCTATGATTAGGGTTGTTTTGGAATTTTAGGGTTTTTGTTATCGGGTCAGGTCGGATTTAAGATCCGGGTACGAGTTTGGGTCTAGTCATTTGGTTTGGGTGTAAATGGGTTTTGGGTACTGGGCTTAAGGCCCGTGAGAAAACGGGTTATTACACAGTCTTGTCTGTTATGTGGATGCCGACTGGGCATCATTTGTTAAAAGACAGAAGGTCCACATCTGACTACTGCATATTTTTGGGTAATAATCCTGTAGCTTGGTGCTCTAAGAAACATAGTGTTGTCTCTCGGTCTACCTCTGTAGCAGAATACAGAAGTCTAGCTAATTATGTCTCTGAGTTGATATGCTTGAGCAATTGCTTACTGAAATTGGGATGAATATTGTTGGAAAGCCAACAGTTTGGTGTGACAACACTTCCACCGTCTCCATGGCTGCTAACCCCACACATCATGCTCGCATTAAGCATCTTGACATTGATATACACTTTGTTCGGGAAAGAGTTCTAATTGAACAATTACTGGTAAATTATGTGCCATCATCAGACCAGTATGCAGACATCCTTATCTAAGCAATTCCACCAGGTTCATTTACTTAAATGAGGTCACGCCTTGGAGTCATCTCTTGGGAAAAAATTCAGAAATAAGAGAAAACCAGGAGAATGTAAGATATAATACTATGTGACAGCTAGGCCATGCTAGCTGGGCTTCCTAACTGATTCAATTTTGGATTAAAATTATTTTGTAACCGTATTGGGTTGTTATCTGTGTACTGGGCTTGGATTATAAAAGTCCATCTTGTATTGAAGCTAGTCAGACTATGAGTTGTAATTCGCTTTCCTTTCATTTTGAATATCAAATATTTCTTTCTATCGTTTGTTTTCTCTCTAAAGTTTTAGGGTTTCAGTTCCTTTCATTTTCATCTTATTCTTTATTCAGATTCTTCATTTGTATAATTCCTTTCATGAATGATAACGACATGAATGAAGCGAATTAGTTTGAAATGAATGCTATTCCTATAATAATCTTTACAATACATTATCCGAATTAATCACCCAGTAAATCAAATAAGATTGATTATAAGAAAATTTGTTTATATTAAAAACTATTTTTTTGCATCTATCTTAAATCATATAAGATAAATAAACAGATCATGCATGAAAAGTATTATGATCAATTTCTTATGGTGTGAAAATTTAATTAAGCAATTTAAGTCTCGGTAAAAAAGCGGACGATGTTCATCTTAAGAGACCCTGATTCAATCGCTTTACCTGCAAACAGTGAGTGCATTGTTAAAAGAGTAGTTTATTATTTTATAAAAAAAGTTTTTTTTTTTACTTTTATTAGTTTATTTGTAGGCTGAAAATAACCGTTTTCTTAATTTATATTGATAAGTTAAGCTCATAAATTCGGTTACACCTTCAATTCACCTCCTTTTTCATAAAAAAAAAAATTACCCCATCTCAACAACCAAAGGAGTAGTAACAAGTTGCAACTTAATTAATATATTTTCCCCTCACGTAAATGGTAGGAAGAATTTTAAAGATCTAATTCCAGATAAATATTAATTGAAATTTTCTTTTTATATAAATTCATACAGCCATAGATCATATAAAATATTTTGTATTAATCTACTCATGATTAATAATATTTATTAAAAGGTGAACATTTATTTGGATTTTTTCTTTATAAATTTCCACAACTTAATTTGTATGTCAGATGAGAATTTGAACGCAACACGGCTTTTAACAAGTTCGGCTTGTGGGGTTCTATAACTTTTTTTTCTTAATAATCTTTGCCTAGCTTGGAGATGACTCGTGAACCCAATTAATGAATTAACCTCCCTTTTCAAATGCCCTAATCATATATTTCCTTTTTTATATACAGTTTGATAAGATAAATATCATAACACCTTATTTTTATAAAAATATTCGATATACTGTCAATGTAAAATTTAGTTTACACAATTATATTTATTTTATGGGTTAAGGATTTATTATAGGGTTTATCTTATCAAACATCTACTATTGTTAAAATATTATAACACCTTATTTGTGGAAAAATATTTAATTAACTACCGGTGCAAATTCTAATTTACACAATCATGTTTATTTTATAAGTTGGGAATTTAATATAGGGTTTAAGTTTTAGTATTTTAAATTTAAAAATTATAGTTTAGATTTTAATATTTACGAGTTTAAATTTAGAAATTTAAATTTTAAATGTTAACTACCTGTGAAAAACTTTTTTTCCACGACCATATTAACCTTATTTTATTCCGATAAAAAGTAAACCAAGAACTATGCAACCCCAATTTTAAATATAACTATAGTATATGTAAAATTCCTATAAAAATAGTATATGAAAAATAAAGATAAAAAACACCAAATATTTACTATTGTTTTTTTACACAAAATATTTACTATTTTTAAATTAAATAATCATGAATATCAAATCATAAACAATAAAACCAAAATGAATAATAATATATAACATAACCCTAAGTTTCTTGAATGATCGAGAAAAGTCTATATTAACGACTAATGTTAGAGGTAATAATAAGACACATTATATTTTAAAGAGATTATTCGGATTTAAATATTGAAAACAACGTTGTTTAAAAGAGAGTTATAAATCTCAAACTTAAATCATAAAATAAACATAAATTATACCTAAAAAAAATCATATTCGGCAGAACTGTTTAGGATTTTCTTCGGATCTCCTACCCTTGAGATTTGAAATATATCACAAGCAAACAAAACACTAGCTGCCAAATTCAGACAGAGAGAAAAAAAAGGGATCATAAGATCGAAGAAGGAAAGAAATGATTTTTAGTGCTGTGAGCTCAAAATAACAAAACCCTAAAATGAGATGTTGTGGGGTGTCAAGTTGAAAGTGAAGGATGGGAATTAAAACTGCCCTACTCTACATTTCGCTGTTGAGAAAACCGCTTAGTGTCGGGGTGGTGGGGAGAAACAGCCCCTGGTTTTCTCATTTTACCACCTTTCTTTTTCTCATTCTTTCTATAATATTATGCATGTATGTCGTTGTCAATTATAAATTCAAAAATATTGGTTTTCCCGTCCCTTCCAAACTTCCCACCATCAATTTCTAATTAATCTTTTCTTAATTACGATATTAGTTGTTTTTAGTACGAAATGATCTACTAAGTTGTTATGAACGAGATACGCGTACGAAATTATTAATATTTGGTTACCATAGTCTATAAGAGGAGGCTGGAAATCCATAACATCGGGAACAAAATCTATTATGTATTCTACAATTAGCTACTTGATATAGTTAATTAAAGAGTGTAGAATAATAAGCAAAAAAAAAAAATAAAATTAAAGACCAGTAGCATTTCCTCCTTTGAAAATTAAGCTTATTGATTGATAATCTTAGCATTGTTTAGTTATTTATAAGATATACAAACCCATGTGTCAAAACACATTTCTTTAAGATGATTTACTATAATCTTATTTACGAAAGAAATAAGAAATATCAATTTGGTTTATAATAATATGATTTATTAATAAAATATTAAAGATTTAATTTCTAAAGCAATCTCACTTATAAAAGATATACGTATCAATTATAGATGCATAATGACCCATAAAATGCAATGATACAAGCTAATATTTATTCTCGTGCATAAATCATGTTGGGTTATTCACAAAATAAACATCAATAATTACGAGCTACGTTATTTAGGACAATAATAATGGATTTAACATGATGCCTTGCTGCTTGTAGAGTTTAAATTTAATTATATAGAATAATAATTTAATAAGCAGATTTTTTTATGTATACTTGTAATATTTTCCCATTAAACAAATCCAATTTGGGTCTCCCTGGATTATAAACCTTGATTAAAATCTGTCTTACCAAAATGTAAGTTTGATATTGCTAACCTGAATATTATATATGTGTATATAACATCAATCTATCAACAGGTGATGAGATCGTTGGCTTATATATATATATATATATATATATAAAGTTAATAAGTCATAATTACAATAATTAATGAAGACTTTTAAGTTGTAAATAATTTAGATCCCACCGTTAATTACTTGTATTTTAGCAAAGGCGACGAATAGCAGCCACAGCTTATTGTACGATCATGCACGTGTACCTGTCTTGAACGATATTAATATGCCATGAAACAACTAGACGAGCCTTTTTTGGTTTAGCTCACAACTCTATTTACCCAACCAAATTTTCTTAGTGATTTTGGACTTTCAGCAAGTTAGGTAAAGTTTTAGTTTAGACTCTACGAATTTAATTATGTATAATTTTCAACGGCTCTCGATAAAATTAAATGGATAAAATTCCAATTCAAAACACTACTGAACTTTGTTTTAAATTCCTTTCTTACAAAACGTTTTATAGTACTCATTAATAAAACAAATATTTTATTTTATTAAACCTCGGAACTAAATAATGTTAAAAAGGAAAATATAATAGAAAAAATAGTTAATTTTGTTTTTTTTTTATTTTTAAATAGGCTAGAGAGGGCTCTTACCCGTGCGTCTTTTCTAGAGAGGTTCAATATTTAACATGTGGCGATGTGACAACAGAACACGTGTTGGGTTTAGGATTTCCGAAGGGGTGCATAATTATTGGTATTTTTAATCTCCGTTAAACTAGTAAGTAATAGGTTTTAATTAAATTGGATGGCAATTTGGGAATAATCGTATACGTACTATACTATAATTGCAATAGCGAACAGGGTCCAGGACTGGATATGTTAATTTAATTATTTTGTCCAACCATGGATCAAGCTAATTATATATCTTTACAAAACTGTAATATAATAACAATAATTGCTATATTAATTATAATTTTCTATAATCACAACCTATTTTATTGATTGAATCATTTAGATCAAGTATTGCACGACTCTCCTACAATATTTTTTACAATTTGTAATATATTTTTAATATTCTTTTACGTCATACAGGGGCATAGGAAATTTGAGTACGGTTTAGAATATACGGTTAGGGTTTATAGAATTTAGGGTAGAGTGTATTTTTTAGAGTGTAAAATTTAAGATTTAAAATTTAAAACTAATATCATTAATTTAATTTTTTAAATATTCTTTCAGTATGGGCCATTGAAATATGCATAATTAGAGAGTAGAAAATTTTTGTTCGTCATACAACACATAGATTTATGTTCAAGAAAAGGGTTTTTGATTTAACAGTAGTAAAAAGAAGTATCGGGACTTTAAATAAAATCTCAAATGAGGTTCATTATATAAACGTAATAAAATATTGCAATTTCATAACCTCAGCCTCAGGTTTATGAAAACAACAAGGGGTATTCTTGTTTTGTTCAATACATTTCTTATTGTATTGTATACTTCCATTTGACTGTATTTTTCCTCGGTTTTCAGTTCCAATAAAAAGCCTGCAGTCGTGAAGACTGAAGGGTCAAACATCAAGTTCCTTCACTTGGCAGCATCCTCCAAATAAAAAAGAAAAATGCACCATTAACAGGCAATTAAAAAGTAAACCTAACATATTTACACTGTAAACGTATATTATTGTAAATTGTAGTCATCTCATATGTCGCGTGACTGTAACAAAGGGGGGCAGCATATAAATGAACTTTGGAGTAACGCCAATTCAGACATGATAAAACGAGTGTAGACTATAGGAGTCTAGCACCGAGTAAAAGCCATATGAATCGGCCAAAACAATCCCTTTAACAAACAGTTCACTTGCAGATTCTACATTGGCCAGTGGTTTCTTTTTTTCCATTCAAGGGAGATGAGAGAAGCTGAGCATGGGACAAAATGTGTAGGCATAGCAGTTAAGTTGTTAAATTCAGTAATGAATACGATAATCCAAAACAAAATGGGGATTCTAATTCCAAAATGGGTGATTCACAAAGGTTAGGAAACAACAAAAGCAGGCCCTACCAAACTAATTATGAATTTGTGAGCAAGCAAACCCCAGCATTCTGTGTACGTGTGAGAGACAGGAGCTTGGTTTTATATGATTATTGCGGAAAGGCCAACGTTATTAACAAACTTTGAGCACTCAAAACAACCTTACGTGGCCGATGATGTTAATTATGTATGTGGGTCAAAGTTGTTTTTTGATTAAAAATATTATGTTTCTCCTTTTTAATTATTGGAGAGATTTCGGTGAAAATGACTTGAAATCATCCCCCTGTCCATAAATTGCACCAATTATTAGGCCTCCTCTTAGAGGCTAAATTAATACGAAATAATTTCGTACAATAATCGTAGATTGAATATTTTATTACCAACTATGCTTCCTCTTCAAATGTGTTATAGCTATAAATTCTTAAACTTGGATTAAGACTTTCATTTCCTCAAGGCGTCTTCTAATAATAATAGCATTCACCGGAGAGAGAGAGAAGAAGAAGGCAAAAAAGGCAAGAAAAAAGAGAGATGGAGATCAATGAACAAGGATTCCTAGGGGAATTATTTGCCCTGAGAAGGGACAATTGGGACACAGTTCCGACTGAAATGAATGACATTTTCTCTAACGTCTTCAACTTTGATTGCTTTGATGATGCAGCAGCAGCTGCTGGTTTTCTTCCTGATTCCTTCTGCCAAGATTTATCTGTGCCTTTGGACCAAGATTTGAGTTTCAACTTCAACGATGTCTACGACGGTCCATTCGGAGATGGATTCTCCGCGGCACCACAGGTAACCGACACATCGAACAACACGTTCGATACGCCGCCGTTCCCGGCTCAAGAAGATTTTCACTGGTTGAATATGGTGGAGGAAGCAGAATCCGGCTTCCTCCTGGATGAACTTCACATGTTGGATGCCCGAGCAGCAGCTGCTTGCAAAGCTGAGCCTATTCAATCACCTGAAGCGGTTTTCAACATGGAGAGTTTCAGCACTACAGACCACAATACTCGAGCCAAGAAATTAAAGGGTCAGCCGTCGAAGAATCTACTGGCAGAAAGACGGAGAAGAAAACGGCTAAACGACCGCCTTTCGATGTTAAGATCAATTGTTCCTAAGATAAGCAAGGTAAGATATCAATTAGACAGTCTTTAGTACCAAAATGAAAGTTGTTTTTCGGGGACTAATCTCTTTTTTTGTTCCTATTAATGTTTTAACAGATGGATAGGATATCCATAATTGGTGATACCATAGATTACACAAAGGAGCTTCTCGAGAGGATCAAAACTCTGCAGCAAGAAATCGAAGCAGGCTCGAATGAGTTAAACATGGCTCACATTTTCAACGAAGTAAAACCAAATGAAATCTTAGTGAGAAAGACACCAAAGGTACTGATTTTCTTCGGCAACATTTCAGGTGAAACCTTGTTTCAAACACCCAAAACCTGAATTAATGTTTTCTTGCAGTTTGAGGTGGAAAGAAGAAATGTGGATACGAGGGTTGAGATTTGTTGTTCCGGGAAACAAGGATTGTTGTTGTCAACTTTAACCACATTGGAAGCATTAGGCCTTGAGATTGAACAATGTGTTATTAGCTGCTTCAATGACTTTGCAATGCAAGCTTCTTACTCAGAGGTAATAAAAAAAACCAAATTTGTTAATGTCTTTGAATTAGTTCTAGGTTAAGTGCGTGTAAAACATTTATCTTACAAGCATTTTGGTCATTATTTCAGGACTTGAAACGGAGGACATTAATAAGTTCTGAAGACATAAAGCAAACATTGTTTAGAAATGCTGGTTACGCAGGAAGATGTTTGTAGGAACAAAATTAAAACACAAAGAGAATTTGTTTACGAGCAATTCAAATCAATCAACGATCCTATTTTTGTGGAGTTTTGTTCAGAGAGAAGTACATTGTAATATTTTCAGTACAAGAGATACAAATTGTCAACCTAAGTTTGAACTAGCAGGTCTCATTTTTCTACTTTAATTATTGTAGATTTCATCTCCAAAAATAGCCAGTCAATATTCCTTTACAAACAAATTTCATATACTTCTTTTTTATTTCCAAATCCTCTGTAATTTTTTGAATGAGCTTTTGAATTATGGATTGTTTGTATTTTTTGCCTTGATAAATAAGAGACAATCCTAATCATCACAGCTTTGTAATAACTATTTCAGTTGGAGTTGTTTATTAATACAAAATTCTTTATTATTATTTTCTTCTCTTTTTCATCCAAATTTTAGTGTTCATTTTGTTGTGTCTGTGAGTTTTAATAATGTTTCGGCCTTCGGAAAAATCAATAAGCAACCAGATAACAGTGATGCGTCAAAGGGCAGCAAGAGACTGGTCTTTGCATCTTTGTATTTGCAAAGGTTTAGAAAACATTGCGACAACATCAACAGTTGTCGTAATGCTTTTTTCAGGCTTAAGTTTGCAGATGGTTCATGCAAAGACAGTTCTGCATAAATACAAATTCACTTTTAATGGTTATGGGGTTTTTTTTTTAAAGATGTTTGATATCACTTCTCACATGGCAGAATGGTGTTGATATAGGCTGGTAAATGACAAGAAATAGAGTTCCAAAAATTGGAAAATCATTAGCCCTGCAGATTTTCTTGGGGATCTTTGCAAGCAGTTCTGTTTGGAATGTGAGAAAAAAAACATACGAATAGAAATTCTTTGCTCTTTTTTAGTTACGATCGGGTCATTCTACCGTTAAAATACAAACGAACATCCAAAAAGGTTTGTTATAATGATAATTTTAGTCCTCAAAATTTATATATTCTACTAATTTAGCCCTAATTCAAAAAATTCAATAAATTAACCCTTCATATTTTCGTGAGATTATTATCTACTTAAGTCGTTAGACAAATAAACAAAAAAAACCCATAGCTTGACACCAAAAACTTATTAATTTTCTCCATATATGACATATATAAATACACATGCAAATGTCAATGTGGGATTGGGTGTATCAAAATTTTCGCTTTGAAACAAAACTTAACGTTTTATTAAAAAAACACCTAACAAATATGAATCTAAATGTCATGTTACACATATAACTCATAAGCGTTTACTACTATGACATCCTATAATGTGGAATGATTTATACGTGTAGAAATTGAATGATTGCACATTCCACTTTGGGTTGAAAGTGGAATGCGGAAGTAGCCGAAAATGATGGGCAATGAAAAAGACCAGCACCTAACATATGCAATACAATTAAGGAACAAGCAATCAAATTCCAAAGTCACTCAATATATTATCTGTGTCCCCATTCGTCGTTTTTTAATATATCTATTTCACTTTTAATTCCTCAACTTGCCTTGCATTATAAGCACCCATATTTGATCAAATTGAAATGATTTGTAAGATGATAAGCACATCATTGTGCTTAACGCTATGATTACAGAAGAAGGATGAGATAAAAAGGTGATAATAACCTTTAGAGAATAGCGTGAAAGTAATGGAACTGCTGGAGTTTAATAATTTCGGGGGTGGGGACCAAACCGTGTTCATTTTGTTTCCAGAAACACAGTGAGATTTTAATTAGGTCAAAACTGTTTGACATGTGATATCAAATTAAAACCAAGCACAGTTTAAGTGATGAAATTCAGAGATTTTTATTTTCGTGTGCATATAAATATAATAAACTACAATCCAATGCACCGGTTTTCTGCATATCTTGCCTCTATACGTATCGTTTCATGAACGGAGAAAATCAAGAACAAAAAAAAATGAAGAATGAAGAATCGTCGTCGTCTAATAGACCATTCGTAGGGTACCCTCTAGGTGTCGCCCTTCTTTTGATCCTATTGTTCTGCATAAGCGGGTTCCTTATCGGTTGCGTCAACTGGCACAAGCTTCATGCCCTTATCCTCCGATCTTCCGATCACGGTCGTGATGAAAACGACAACACTCGATCAGATATCGATCAACCTGCATTCCTTGTCAAGGTTCGTCTTCTTCTCTCTCAACTAGCAGCCTAATTATTTTTGTTATGGCTACAAAAATACAAACCTTCGGTGTACTTATAATCGAGTGCTTAAAAATCAGAAGGCAAGGCAAAAGGGGGTAGGGCAAAGCCTGCCAGTACTGATGCCTGGGGATGAAGTTCCAAGGTTCCTTGCTATGGCTTGTCCATGTGAGCCGGCGACAGTTGAAAAGATTAAGATAACAGTACAAAAACCTCCACTTCTTCCACTGTCGATCGGTTCATTACTCGTGGAGTGACTTTTGTGCTGATATTTCCTAAGCTTATGACTTTTAATATTACTCGAATTTGTGTTAATTATTAGTTTCCATTGTTATACATCTCCTATTCCTATTCAATATTTCCATGTTCATTTGTTGCAATTGAGTGTTGGTATGGACTAGATTAAGACAACGCATTAAATGTTTGAAACCAAGAAAAGATGTATAATGTTGTTTTTCATTGTGGAAATATGGGTTGTTTGTTTGGAGAGTGCAGATAACTACTTTTCAAGGTCATGCTTTGGTTCTTAACAGCAGCAAATATATAGTTTGTATTATATTAATTTTATCATGTGATCAGATTATGCATTCAGCCGTAAAATTAGTTGAAATTCCATTTTTGCATGTATTGTCAATGGATTTTGAACACTCCTGTTATTAAGTTTTCGGTTTCGGCTAAAAAAATTTAAATTTAACTTAATTATTATTTTTTAAAGTAATAAACCTTATTAAAAACTCTCTATGCTCTTAATAGGGAAAAAAGTACTCGAAAAAAGTACTCGAATTTATTAATTAATAAGACTTACAGAGCGTTCTTACAACAACTACAGTACACGACAATAGAGTACTCCTATAACCTGCTAACAAACCACTAAGATCAAAACAAACCAGTACCCGAAAAGCAACACTCAGCCCTTAGAAAATTATTGATTAGTAACCCACAAAAATTCAGCTACCCTAACAACACCACATTTAGCTAACCCATGTGCATCACGGTTACTTTCCCTGAAGGCAAATTCAATTTTCCAGTGAGGTTGATTTCATTATTATTGAATTGAATTTATTTATTAAATACGTTGAAGTATAATTTAGATTTTTAATTTTAATTCGGTTCAAGGGTGTATGAAGTTGTCGAGCTTTAAGAAAAAGAAACAATCAATTCTCGACATTTTTTATTTAGTTAAGTCTCTATACTCTAAAATTTTATTATTTCATCCTTTCAACAAATGTTGATCGTTAAATTTAATAGATTTTTTTAATCAGCTAATGTCACGTGACATTTTTATAATTTTTATTTTTTAAGAATTTTAGTAAAAAGAATATAATTCTCTCTAAAATTTATAAATTTCATGTGTCACAATCAGTCAATCACATTGTGCCACATGACATTAATATTTCAAACAAAAATAAATTGTTAAGAATTGATCTAAGTATTTAATTAATTCAATTTTTTTTATTTAAAGATTCAAATAAGTGGAAAAAAATCGTGTGCTTAATTATTTTTAAAGAAATTACAAACAATTCAGCATCCTTAAACCTTTATTTGATATTAAAATATTTACAATTTAAACTTGAGTTTTGAAAGTAAATTTTAACCGAGTTTTGATGATCTCTGAATTCCGAATCAAAATTGAGTTCATGCTTCTTATACGTGAGCTTTAACTGAGTTGAGTAAGTAATGAAACTGTTAAACTGAGTTGAGTAAGTTATGAAACTCGACTTTTAAGATGATTTATGTGTGGTTGGACTCGTTCTTGTAATAAAAAAATTGAATTGAAAAAACTAATTTAAATCCCACATAATTTTTTGAGTGTGAAAATTCAGGCATGGTGGTCGGAAATGTGAACGGCAGTAGACATGGTGGAGACAAGAGGGGAGAAGAGTGAAGCGGTACTTGGTTAAAGAACTAAAACAGATGAGAAAATAACAAAATAAGGATTTGATGTTTTATTAAAACGTGTTGATTAAAGGTTATCTGCGCAATGACCCAATTACAACTATTTATAGTCCAAAACTAATGACTAAAGTGTAATAACTAAAACTCATTACCCCAAAATACCTAAAATTTCTTTTCCAGCAGACATGGGAAGATAAATTAAACTTTGAATATGTGTTATTGTTGAGTGGGATAATCTCGAATATAAAATATTGATATCGACATTTTCTAATTAAAAAGTGACTTCAACTTTTGGATCCAGTTTTGAAATTTCACTATTCATGGTACGAGCGTTGGCCATTCAGATTCGGCCCATCTTATCCTTCGGACAAACCAAAATTCTTTTCTTTTTATTCGATTTAGTCCAATGTGCAACATACTAGAGAATATAATATCAAATATATTTAAATATTGTATAGAAAAATCCTTATATTTTCGTGCCTTAAAATCAGGCCATTGGGCTATGCCAAAAACCATTGAAGACAAGCTCAAGCACCGTCTTTTTAACCATTAATTAGGGAGGAAAGAAGAAAGAAAAGCATTAAAAAAAGCGGATCATTCAAAATATTAAAAGAGAAAATAAGTGTTTCGATAGAATCATAATTACATTAAAATCAAGTGATGTTGGGAATTATAACAGCAAAGACTACAGCTATAATTCAGAGCTCAGACTCGGCAATAAATATTCATCCATTTTTGCTTTAACCCCTTATTGGGACTCACAACTGACTGCTGCCTGTTTTGCAATAAAAACACTTTTTTTCTGATTCAAGTCAAATAGTTTGAAGCCAACAAAAACTTATTTATTTTAATTATTTTCAGGGAGATTGATTATATAAAAGTTAATCACCTTAATCTTAATTAAGAACAAAACAACCCAATGGGAATCTGTGTTATGCATGATCATAGGAGCAACTCGTATGGAGTTGTCGGTGATGATGATGCGGAGAGACCATGTACATGATGATATCTCCATGTATGGATGGGTGGATTAAAGACAAAGCGTGCAACAGATAGACGATAGTGCCAGTTAAATGATGGTTATCGATAAATAAAATAATTATATTTATTTATTTTAATGTAAAAACTTAATAAATTAAACATTCCACCACAAAAATTAATATCACTACGAAAAAAATATTAGATAAACACAGTTTATCATGTTATTTATAGTATTAACTAATAAAATTTATTTATTTTTTAATCAAAATAAATCTCTATTACATGTCAATAAAAAATAAAAAAATTATTTAAAATTCAAAATAATATAAATAAATTTTATTATCTAAAATTATAAATAACGTGATGCAGCAAATAATTTTCCCTAAAAGAAAAGATATTCACATCAACGCGCATGTCTTTCCCTGCGAACCTCATCATCAAACTTCATGGAGCTACCACTACCAGTATCCGTTCTTCCGGAAGCCTGAACACTGATTGGTGCGTGGGCTTCATTTCCAAGCTATAGCGAGTGTTGCGTAAGAGAGAAAAGGAGGTTAAATGTCGCGTCCTGTAGCCGGCAATCCAAAATTAAAAGCCGCTTTCTTGTCCCCCCAACACATCCTCTCTTCTACTTTGCCTCTCCCATTCTAATACATAATGCAATCCCTACGTAACTTACACTATTTTAATCTCACGCTTGTATTCTTTGTTATTTTTCAACTAAGTTATTACTACTAATCAATGTTTCTTTTTTAATTAATTACTATTTATTCTCTTTAACATATATGATACAAAAAATAATATGAATACAACATACACGTTAGGCCATTAACATATAACAAGATATTGTTTAATCATAAAAAACAATACAAATACAAAATATAGATTTTTATATAATTTATGATAAATTGAACACAAAAAATAGTGTGAATAACCAACAACCAGTTTCTAGTGAGATAAAATACTAGATCCCTTAAACAATGTCAGGAGTTCGAATCATGACATTGTGAATGAAAAAAATTGGGTTTGGAGGTTTGCCCCGTAATGAACCTTTACAAATATGATCTAAATTAGTCAATCACAGTGACGGAGTCATAATTTTCATATAATAGGGTCATAATAGACTTTGGGGTATGAGGATTCTCATACTACTATAATATAAATATTATTAACTCCATACTCAAACAATTCAAGTAGGTCAATTCTAATATCTTCATGAAAAATTTTATACTAACTCTTTGAAAATCACATACCATAACAAATCAAGTAGGGTCAATTAAACTACATATAGTTCCGCCACTGGTTGATCAATATATTAAAAACCAGCTGTTAAAAAATAGTTTGAAAAAAGGACATTATATATTTTTTCTTTTAAAAATGGCTTGCACACGTTGTAAGCCAAAGAGAACTTGTGAAAGTAAATTTCTCTTCCATCAAGCAATCAGGGGACAATTTTAAGTTGTATAGATAATCGACAATATTAAACATTTAAAATTAAAATGGTTTTTAGCCTGGAATTAAAGAAAAATTGAATACAAAATAATAAAGGGTAATGCTATATTGTTATTGTAAATTTTCCCTTTTAAAAAAAAACTGAACCTCTTAATATTTTATATGAAAAATAAAAAATAAAAGTGGATACTTGATTAATCCGCCCATTACTTATGATATTGTGGGAAACATAATAATGAAAGCGACATATTTCATTGATATTATTAATTTTTTCCATGTTGTTCAAATTGCATATTTTATTTTTTCCACTCCAATTTTAATTGTCAATTCTTATGCAATATCTCCAATTATCCATATTAAAATAAGATAAACCTACTTTCAAAAACAAAAGATAAACCTGCATTATTTACGAATTTCGTCAAATTATATATATATAAGCCTAACGACTTAAAAACAAATGAGTCTA
The DNA here is from genome assembly GCA_019671005.1 of Hibiscus mutabilis. Classification (NCBI taxonomy): domain Eukaryota; kingdom Viridiplantae; phylum Streptophyta; class Magnoliopsida; order Malvales; family Malvaceae; genus Hibiscus; species Hibiscus mutabilis. The sequence goes on along the minus strand of CM033752.1, from coordinate 43,119,094 downwards.
CTACGGGGCGTCGCACACCGCTGAACGCTACTAGTACTAAACACTGTTGAACACTATTAAGACTTTTAAGTTATTATTAAAATTATAAAAAAATTCAACTGGTAATTAGACATTTTTTCTAATATAATTTTTATTTTTTATTTTTTAATTTAAAATATTAAATATTTATTTTTTATATCACAAACCCTAATCTTCTTAAACCTAATAGTTACGGCCGCTGCCACCGTCGGAGTTCACAATTGTCGTGCACCTTCTGCTATTGTTGATATTGTCTCGTCCATCTCGTCACTGGACGTCGACGAATGTCATTGTTCTTCCCATATCGTGTGCCTGAAACTACTGCTTCCACTGTTGGATGGATTTGACAGCGACAGTGCTGGGACAGTTCTGAAAAAAGGATTCGACGGTGCTGGGATTAACGACATCAAAGGGGCAATTCTAAAAAAAAACTTCTTTCAGTAGCAGCGGCGGCTTTGATAACAACAGACGTCTGGGAATGAAAAAGATTTAAGTTGTTTAAGGTTTTTTAGGTTAAAATTTATAACATAAAAGAATATTAATTTAATATTAAAATATAAAAAATTAAATTTGGTTTAAAATATGTCTACTTGTTAGTTGAATCCTTGTGATTTTAATCTTTATTAAAAAATCTAATGGTGTTCAGTGTTAGTAGTGTTCAGCGGTGTGCGACACCCGTTGCAAAATTTTCCCTTAAAAACTTTATTGCGAGTATAAGAGAAAAATTATGTAAAATTTATTATTTTTCATTAGCAACGGAGACCTAAATCGAGACAAATATAATTACTATTTTATGTTTTATAGAATACAACATGTGGCTTCAATGGAAAAGAGGCTGGTATTCATCTTAGGATACTCATTTTCGAACAACTTTACTCTAAGATGTGTTATTAAAGAGTTCAAAAAAGTATGAACAAATATCACCCTAAGACTATTTAAAAAAATATTTTATGTTTTATAAATATTAAATTTGCAAGGGAATTTTGTTTAAATGTGAAATTTGATATACAAATTTAAATTTAAAGTAGTTATGCACATTAAATCTTAATCGCGGTTTAAATGTGCACATGCTTTTTTTATTCATTGAAACAAACAAATACATTTGTTTACTTTAGTATCAGATAAATATAATTATTTTTTATACAATATGTGATCATTTGTTGCATCCACAATAGTATTAATAAATTGTGAAAATTGAGAAGTATATTTGGCCGGTTGACCAAGCTATTTATCTTTGTCCACTCATATTCTATTATGTCATGAGTTTTAGACCCATTAGAAGCACGCATCTTCTTTTCCCTTCCCTCTTAGTAGGATCAAGATCAAATTTAAAATTTATCAAAACAAACTATGAAAATTGATTCATATTAAAATTCCATACGTAAAACTCTATAAAATAAAATTCGTGTATCACATTGCACATATCTTCATAAGTTAAAGACTAAGCTCTCCTCTATTAGTTTTTCATCAAGTACTAATGTACTATACATTTAAACTTAATTACTATTTATCATTACTTTTACTTTCACTGCTCGATTAAAATTAAATTAATCGATCGAATATTTTATAAATAAAATATATATTTATTCATTTAAGTTACGTAAGAACTGAAAAATATCATCAGCTCGGATGGAATCAATTTATAATCCATAGCGATTGATTTGTTTGCCCACGAAGAATTCAGCGGACAATTAAGAAAAGAAAAATAGAATAAAAATTGTGCGAAAAGAAGGTGTTTTATTATTAAAATAATACATTTTATAATTATTTATTAAATTATCGTTCCAAAAATTTACTTACGAAATAATATTTTTATTGGAATTCAGTAAAGACCTACGCAGCACGTTCTTAACAATTGGAGGAGAAGGTGTGGGTGTTTAAGCTCGCCTTCACTGGATTTTTGGATAAAGTTCGATCAACTCTACATGTCAAGGACCAAAGTGCGAAAATGAAAAGTAATGAGGAAAGAAGTGAAATTTTTCAAATTTTGTCCAAACAATCACATATATTTATTTTTAAAAAAAGTTATGAGACAAAGCTTTTTTTTTTTAGATTTTGGATTATTTTAATGCATTGAGTTTCACATCGGGCAACAAGTAAGTTTTTGTTACTTTGTGAGAAATGGAGGGTCCTTAGCTTTCTCTCTGGGGAAAAAATTCTGCTCTTTGCTTGTTTTAAGTAAAAATCAAACCAGAAAACCTTCAATAAAATTAAAATCTTTTAATTTTGATATTATTTTTCAGTTTCTGATCCACCAATCCATTCAGGTAACTTGTGTTGCTGTTGTATTAATCTCCATGTCTCATTGTTTTTTCTCTTATGCTTCTAAGAAAAAAGTTACATTTTATCTCGTCTTTTTTTTTCCTATTTTTATTGTTATTTTGGTTTTTGCTTTCTTGTTAGCTGGCGTTTGTTTCATGAGAAAACAGAGGGAAAATACAAGAAAGATAAAAAAAAGTGCTGGAATCTCGCTGCAGTTAGTTCTCCGTACAGTGTAAGAGTGTAGGCTGCTATTTGTTAAGCTTTTCCTCAAAGGCTTAGCTTTAAATTCCGATTTTCCAGCCATTTCCTCAGCACCCAAACATGCCACAACTATATGTTTCTTTGTAAACTATCATTTCTTCTTCTTCTTCTTCTTTAAAAAAAAGTCTTCCACTTTCTTCTCTTCTTTTGACGCGTGTTTGGGGTCTTGTTCTGCTTTTTGCACGCATTTACAGCTGCCAGCACTTTGACAGAACATACTTAAAATTGCAGCTAAACGATTGATGTTGTACGGTTCCATTTATCATTGTTTCAGTTGCAAGGATGCTCGAAATTTCTTCAGCTTCAGTTTGTTTTTCGTTTGTTGATGTTGATTCTTTCTTGGATAAGCCAGTTCTTTTACATTAGCTTTTCTGCTTATAATTGTTTAATAAGATTGTTTATCATTTAAGAAGGATAAGGTGATGTTTCTAATCCTTGAGCTTCACGCTGTTTTATCTTATCCCTTAATTTCTCATATTCCTCAAGGCTCGTTTTAAAACTTTATGCTGTTCAATTTGATTGGAAGTGATTTATAATCAATAAAAGGCTCCTCTTGTTAACATAGTTGTAAATAAGGTTAGCAAGGCAGCTTGGCTTCATCATATATTCGAATAATAATTTTGGTTATCTTTACAATTTGCAGACTGTTGAAGCGTTGAAGCTGTTTTGTTTTCTTGAATTCTGATGTCTCCGCCGCTTCTTGGCGTGGAGGAAGGGGGTCAGAGCAATGTAACTTTACTGGGGTCTTCTGGCTCCATGGATAGCGTGTGCCAGAATAGTGCTGAATTGAAGGAGCGCAATTACATGGGCTTGTCTGATTGTTCTTCCATTGGTAGCTCTGTTGTCGTCCCTGGTTCGGACGGAAGCAATGTTAGTTGGAATCTGAAGGCAACAGAGCTTAGGCTTGGGCTTCCTGGATCCCAGTCTCCTGAAAGAAATCCAGAGCTTTGCTTGTTAGGCTCTGCTCAACTTGATGAGAAGCCCCTTTTCCCTTTGCACCCTTCAAGTGATGGTCACTGCTTCGCATCACAAAAAATTGTTGTTTCGGGCAACAAAAGAGGGTTCTCTGATGCAATGGATGGATTTTCAGAGGTAATGATAATTATTAATGAATGAATGGGGAGACTAATTATTGATGTCTAACATGCAACAAATGAACTCTTCGTTGCAGGGTAATTTTTTTGCTAATTCAAAAGTAGATGCGATGCTGTCGTCCAGGCGTGTATCGAACTTGGGACTGAAATCTGGTTCTATGCTTGAGAACCTTGGGGCTCAACCAACAAAAGCCAATGAGGTTTCTAACCAGAAGGTGGTGAAGGACAGGTCTCATGCTGCAAATGAGACCAGGCCTAACCCTAATGCATCTGCAAACAATAACAGTGGAGCTCCTGCTACCAAGTAAGTCTGCATGATTTTTGCTATAAATTTTATGTTTAACCCTGAGAAGATTCTTGGATCCTCCTCCGTTTGCAGGGCACAGGTTGTAGGTTGGCCTCCTATTAGATCTTTTAGAAAGAACTCAATTTCCACTGCTTCGAAGAACACTGATGAAGTAGATGGGAAGGCAGGGCCCGATGCTCTTTTTGTTAAGGTCAGCATGGATGGTGCTCCTTATCTGAGGAAAGTGGAGTTGAAAAACTACTCTAAATATCAAGAGCTATCTTCTGCTCTTGAAAAGATGTTCAGCTGTTTTACCATAGGTCAGCTATTTCGATATAACGATTTTAGGATGCAGACTTTACATGTATGTCATTCAAGCTACTGCTATTTGTTTGCATGGATCAAGTTACTGCTATTTTATTACGATATCAGGTCAATGTGGATCTCATGGAACCCTGGATAGGGAGCTTCTGAGTGAAAGCAAGCTGAAGGATCTGTTGCATGGATCAGAGTTTGTTCTTACTTATGAGGATAAAGATGGCGATTGGATGCTTGTGGGCGATGTTCCATGGGAGTAAGCCCTAAATCCCCTTCATATACTTTAGCAAAAAATATTTTTCCAAGTTCGATGACACTATCTATACTTTAGCAATTGAGTTACTGCTATAAGAATATATTTTCAGGTTATTAGCAAAATGTAAACTATTTTACTTCGGAGGAAGTAAAAACCTGCTTAATGATGGTATGCTTATACAAAATGAATTCATTGTAGTGGAATAAACCTAAGCAATGCACACATCAGGAATTGTTTATGCCCTGGTACTTTAACAATTTGTTATTAAGCTTTCTGGTCTTCTTGAGGTTTTAAAGATATGCAACCAAGTAAGAAAATATTTGAATAAGTAAGAATAACTGCCAAGTGCAAACAGCCCTTGATATAGTTCTGTAGTTCTTTTATGAGCCCTTGAAAGATGGAGAGGAACCCTGGTCATTAGTTCTGGAGATAAAATTGTGCATAAATGATGCATATATGTAAATTTGTTTGACCATTAATTGTCTTACCTTTGTTTAGCTGACCATCAGCCAGAAAAGGAAAGGTAAAACAATTAGATTGGGCAGAACATGTATGCTATAATTGTTATTGCTATCTGCAGATGGGAAAAAAATGAAATTCATTTTCTTAGACCTGCAATTATTTTCCCAATAGTTTCCAATTTTTGGCATAATGGTTATTTTACTCGCATTTTAATACTCTAGCCTCATAACTTCAAATTCAGTGAGTCATATTTTGTCTGCATCAATCTAAATTGGAACAAGTTGGTACATTATGCAGTTCAGTTTATTATTGTTTTTGCTCTACTCAAATAAATTAATGACAGTTCACTGCAGCCTAACTCAAAGTTTATGATTGTTTCAGGATGTTTACTGATACCTGCAGAAGACTGAGGATCATGAAGAGCTCTGATGCTATTGGACTTGGTAACTAATTTTATGTGTTTATTATCCTTCAACTGACTGTCAAGGCATGAGCTAGTATGGGAACCAGTTTCTGTTTTAACATTTTCTGACAAAAATGCCTAAAGTACATGCAAGTAGTATAGAGAAATATCCTGTTGATAAAATCCTTTATGGAGCCAACCTACTAATTGGACATCTAAAGTTCTAAACTTTTAAAGATTGATAAACTCAAAATGATGCATGAATATAATGACATCGTAATTCTTCTTGCTGCTTCTGTCTGGAATGAATCAAAATAGCTCTTGAGCTTGTGTCTCACCGATTTCTTAATTACTTGAAACAGCGGTTCGTGTATCTATAAAATGTGGTTACATTTGAGTAAATATCACCTCTTTTCCTCTCGTAAGTATTGGAATTAATGCTTTACTAAGTTGACTCAGGCTCATTTGACTCTGAAACTGGGCCATCGTTTGACATAACAAAGCCAAAAATGTAGTGCTCTATTTAGCCCCAAGATGAACTTTATTCTGTCTTTAGAGCATATGAAGATTCTCTGGTTCTACAGTCCTTGTACGTACTTTTAAGTTTGTCTTAAGTCCATTGACTTCTGTTTTCTCACGGTGCTTTTGTTTTTGCGTGCAGCCCCAAGGGCTGTGGAAAAGTGCCGGAACCGGAACTAGCTGGCTTCATACTTGAATTTTGCTATCCGATGCGGCAGTCTTTTTCTGAAGAAATAAGAGAATGTTGAAGTGGGCAGAAGATCATGGGGTATCTGCTTTCGCATGTTGCTGCTTTTATCTCTACTTATGTAAGCCTGTTTTTATCTTGCTAAAATTATAAAATCAACAAGGTTTAGTGGTTAGTGACTGGACGAGTCCCTATACCCCGATCTTAGCGTGTAAAATGCTTCGTTTCTCGAACTTTTATCACATTTGTGCTTTGTATGTTGATATCGACATTATCTGTAAACCCTGACTTGATTGTATTAAATCATGTGTGCTGCTGCTTTGTGTGTTGTTATTCTGCATAACCATTGGTTTGCAAGCATTATACACATATCGGGTATGCTGCCTTATCTCTACTAAGTTGAAGGGATTGAAAGAGAACCTGGAAAGTGGTCGGGGGGACAAATAGTTTATTGAATTCTGTTTGTGTTCTAGTTTTATAAACTATTGAAATAATTCCAACCCTTGGGATATGTTTGTCGGGGAGTAGGCTTAACAACCATGTGATCGGCTGCATTATTGTTATGCTCTGCTCAGAATAAATAATGCTAAGCCGAGGGACCATTAACTAGGTTAGGGTGAAGGCTGGTTTCAAGTGTGGGAAGTAGGTGCTCAAATTGTTGGCCATTTTGGGCATTGACCTTTTAGTATGGAGCAGGTGGTACCACATTGCCCTGTGTTTCTTTTATATCAGAACCATATTTATAGTATCTTTACAAGTGCTTCAGCATGTGAAGGTGGATGATACAAGGACTTCGAAATCCAGGGCATTTGTACAGATACAAAGAAAAAGAGGGGACCAGATGGGGTTACATCCATTAATTGAGGTCTTTTTATAGGGGGCTGTGAACTGTGATACACAGAGCACATTGAAAGAGATGGGAAACGAAGAAGATTTTGGTAAGATAATGAAGGTTGTCTCTCTCCAGAATTATTACGACAATGATAATGGTAAAAGGAAATTTGTCTGCTTCTGGGGCTTGGCTTCTTGTTGCTGTTGTCTTTTATTTTACAGCTTTCTATGCTTACCCTGGGACCTTTAGATTTTATTCGGTATTGATTTTTTTTTTTAGAAATTTAAGTCTTAAAGTTAATATGTTTTAATTTTAAATCCTACAAAACACATCTTTCAAACAAAACTGATCAAATCTAAATCTATTAAGAAGAATGACCTTCCTTTTCCATTTTCTTGAGTTCAGTTAAATGTCTTTACCTCTAAGCATTCTTAAAAATATAAGTTTAGGGGGCTAAACTAACTTTTTAAATAAAGTTATATCACTATAAATTATAAATACAAATTTATTTCTCATTTATATCACTATAAATTATAAATAAAAATTTATATATTTAAATCAAGTTGTATTAATAATTTATATTAATTATTAAACAGGATTGAATTGATATTTTATATATCATAATATCAATAAATTTAAATTTTATTTAGATTTTTTTTATTTCAGAGCATTATGTTTAATATTAATATTTTAACATAGAACTTTTCGACTGTCAAACTAAATACTTAACATCTTAAATCACATTTCTTTACACTTTTCAACAATATCTTATTTTTTTTGAACAATTTTTTACCTACGGGAGGGCGAAGAGGAATTTTGCTCCTAAAGAGTCTTGAATCCACAACTTAAGAAAAGAAAATGGTGTCAATTGAGAGTTTTAACCACATGCTCTATAAATTGTTGATATATTTATCGAAAAAGAATATTACCAGCTTAAACATAATTAAATTCGTAGCTTATAAAAGTATTCTAGAACTCCAATATCAATTAAATTCTAAGACCTAAATAAACATAATTTAAATTAAGGTTGATTCATATAGATGGAATAACATTTGTAGTGCAAAGATCCAATGCTCCTTTCACTATTGTATAATTGTTGGGCAAGTTAAGTCTGAGAACAAACCAGGTGAGGCTTTGTCAATTCCAAACATCTTATCCCGACTGTCTGACCAAACCCTTTCAATCAATTTCTGAGGTTCTCTGGTTAAGGCCAGGGTATTCGAAGATTTGAAAATCTTTAGTTAAAATTCTCACTCATTGCAGGGCTTGACTGTTGCTAAAATAAAAACCCTTTTTTGAAAGAAAGAAAAGTGGGATGACAGCGTAGAGCAATGGTACTGCAACTTTGTCTTTGCATCAAAACTGTGCCAAAACCTTACATTCAAAATGTAACATGTCTTCAACCCGACAGCTGAGATTTGCACATCATTTGAACATTGTATTCTCAGGGCCCATACCCATTTCTCGTATTCTTTTTTTCTATCAGCCTTCCACCTTTTCCGGCCGCTAACTTTTCAGAGAAACTGTAGGCCTCTTGGCATTTTGTTATCATCTAATAATTTAGCACTTGGTACTGTATTGATACACATGATTGATGAGAATACCTTCACATATATGCAGATTTCTTCTAATTATGCATCATTGTGTAATGCATATTGGTTCCAGAATCACATGAATACAAATGATTGCATTCTGTCTTTAGGAATCCAGTTGTAAAATAATATAATATAAGAAATCTCTGCCCATTGCAATCCTATGCAACTGCGAATGCTAGCAGATGACGTAGAGAAGTTGGCAATGATATAGAAAGCACCAATTTTCTGAGCGGGGTTGAGTACAATAGATTTGCGTCATTAATATTATATAAAGATTAAAGTATATAATATAATAATTATAATATTAGAAAATATATTTGTCTAACATTTTTATAAACCAAATATACCTAAGATTGTTAAAAATTAAATACTAAAATTTAGGGTTTTTTTGTTTTAAAAAAAATAGAACTAGTTTTGGATTGCAAACTTTAGACATGAAATTCTGTAGAACAACAAGAACACAGTGTTATCATTAGATAAATAAGGTAGTTATTTTATATACCGAAAGTGGAAATTAAAAGTTTTTATAAGTATTTTTTTAGGGCGTAAGATTCAAGAGTTTGGATTATGATTTTAGAATTTAGAGACTGTAAATAGAATTTATAATTTATAGGTTAAAACTTAAATTCATATTACGTTGAAACCTAAACCCTAACCTCTAAATTTTAAATTGTAACAATTATCCTTAAATTCTAAATCCCTAGACCAAAATACTAAACTAAATCTCTAAATCTTATGACTAAGATATTTGTAAAAACTTTTAATTTTTATTGATGATGTATTGAATATATATCTTATAAATATAACTAGACAAATATCCGGAAATAAGCACCCATCCCAATATGTTTACGGCCTCCATTCACAAGAATCGCATTGGGTTTTCTGGTCATCGCATTTACGCCTCTTAAGAAGATGTTTTTTTTATGAGCAAAAAAAAAAATCACTGTTAAATTCATTTTAAAACAGTCCCCCACGTGACTTGTTCTAGTTTTCAAGTACTTGGCCACCCTATCCCAATTTTCCAACCATTAAAACCGACCTTGAACTTGGACCCCATCGCTCGTGTCTAGTTAGATATCGACGAAATCCAGAGGTTACTGTTAGAAGATTGGAAACGCAAGCACAAGAGAAACTAAAAGTGATAATAACAAAGTGGTAGCTAAGATTCACTGGAATTGGGTAGGTAAAAAGCAAAAGCCCATAACACAACTAAAACTACGAACTATTATAGTTGAATACGTAACGTGTTCATTCAAATTTGCAGTTTTTATATCTAAAAGGAATCTTGTGTTTTGAAAATGATGCAAGTGCTTATATATCCGACAACGAGCGTTGCTTTGTGTTCTGCATGCGTCTAATAATTCACTTGGTTTGCCATTGTATTTCTAATCCAACTTTACCCATATAATAATATAAAAAGTTGATATCCACTTACCTGTTCCCGTGACTTAACAAACCCAATTACCGGGGCATAATTATCTTCACTTTTTTGACATCTAGAAGATTATCTCAACATGCACATTTAATGGGAAAACAATCAGCTTTTGATCTTTGGTGGCATGCTGTTATTTGCAGAAGGACAGCAACATACAAAAAGGGTTTTGAAATAAAGATAATAGAAGCAGGTGGAAGAACCCTTGATTTCACGCATGTATGGGAAAGTGTATACTAGAGTTGAGGCAAAACCCAAAAGGGTTATCTATTTGGCCACCGGACCTAAACAAATGGAGTATATAATAGTAATCATAAAACATAAATTTGAACAGATCCTATTTCGTAGCGGTAAGTTTAGGATTTAATTAAAAAATGATAAGTTTAGAAATTTATTGTCGAAGTACAAATGTTTAACTTCTTGATAATATTTTCGGTTAATTTTTTGAGTTTTTTTACAAGTATCGATATTTATTTTATAAATATTAATGTTTATTTTTAGTTTAGAACAAAATATCAAAACTTACAAAATAAGTATCGATACTTGCAGAAAAAAACTTAAAAAAAACTGAAAAAATTATCAAAAATTCTAATATTTTTAATTTAAAAATAAATTTTAAAATTTATCGTCTTTTAACGACACACTAAATATTCGTTCACCCATTTTCATAATGATCTCTGAAGCTGAAATTTTATCAGAAATATATATCACTGTCATGTCACAGCAGATTGTCCCAAATTGTCTTCTTCTTTCTTTTCCCATGAAAATGCAGCACCCCATTTGGTCGCATCACTGCAAATCGATGGTATATGTCTGCGATCATTATAAACTTGATCCATTGTCTTGGTTGATGAGGCCAAAATTTTCATGATCCAAGCAAATCCAACTCCTTTATCACAAAATCCCACCTTCAAGAACCAACTCCATTAAATAAATCAAATTGCAAAATATTCCGTCAGAAATTAATCAATGTTAAACTTCCGTCGTTCATGTGTTTCACCAAACAGGACATTTTTAAAACCTTTGATACTTGGAATAATCAACATTTCAATATCGTCTTCAAATAGTTTTCTCTTCTTATTATTGCAAGATCTCATTTGTTTATAGTTAGTTTTATGACGGTAGTAGGCTGGTTTGCCAACGCTGATGACAAGGCCACGCCGTCGCCAACGCACCAGTTTTGCCACCACATTTAATATTTACTTAAATATTCGTAAGAAAGAAACGAATGTCGTCTTCTTTGTAATTCTGATATTACTGTCAAATATCGAATAACATAAAATCTGCATAATCTCTCGAATTAAGTAAAACAAATTGCTATTGTTATTGTTATTGTCAAAGATATGTGGCTACAGAATATTGGGTCCAATGATTTTACCTACATATCATTGCTTCTCTCAATCTGATTTTTTTTTATAATCATGTGTATTTAATTTATAAAAAATTAACACCTTATTCTATTGGATTAATCGGTTGTTAATCGCTTAATCTGATTTTAATGATGTATTCTCTTACATATTTGCATTTGTTTAAGTGGGACATAGAGAAATAAATTTTGAAGAGAAAATGTTCAATGATGGTTGAGAGGTCATTGAACATGTGTGACCAAATGCAGGTGCTCTAAATATTTTTTTAGTCAAACACATAAATTAAATTTATAAAAGATGGCTTTTGGGTGCTTTAATGTAAATATGAATTAAATTATCAAAATTATAAGCTCTTCTTGGGGGTTAGCAAATGATGGGATCTTTTCCATATGGGTTGTCCAATTTGGTCATGTGATATGTGGGCATTCCCCCCCACATTTTCAATATCAACTTCGTCAACCAAATACAGAACCCACATAATTAAAAATATATAAATAATAATAATGCAAACTTTCAAGTATATTCCATTGAAATAAGACTTACTGTTTTTGACCAGCACCAATGCATTTTTTTAATTAAATATAATAGTTAGGCCCTTTTATATCAGTTTAGTTTTTAGATTAACATGATGTGAATACTTTAAAGCTTGGATTCTATAATCGTTTTCCCTTTAAAAATATATAGGTCAAATTTTGTATTGGTGTTGGTTAAGATGATCTGTTGATCGTGTTAGTTTGTTCAACTATAATTATGTTATTAATATCTCTTCCATTATTGCAAACCCAAAATAATATTAATCTAATATATTCTTTTTAAAAATATAATTTTTTAATAATTTAAAGGTGATTACAAACTCTCATAGGATGTACATCATTCAATTTTTTACTGGGAGATTTCTCGGATAAACTTGCTAAATTGGCTGATCAATCTTGCTTCACTACTGTTCTTCTAGAAGATCCACCCTTGGGGATTTATTCTCTTCTTCTTAATGATTCACACTCTCCTGTAGTAAGATAATTCCTTTGGAATAAATTTTTATTCAAAAAATACAGAACCTTTGATTCAACTAATTAATTTAAATATTAATTTGGACATGTTTACAAACTCAGATGCATTTATCTTATTATAAACCCAACCTCTTCAATGGTTAGATTATATTATATAGTTAAAAAATAAAATTAATTGTCAAAATAAATTAAAACTCCAAAAAGAAAAAATTAAAAGAGGAAATTGAAAGTATGCGGTTGGAGTTTTCTTCACGAGGACAAGGAAATTAAGGCCAAGAAACTTACGATGTGGATCAATCATTTAATTTGGTTTTATGTTAACCACAATAAATAATGAACATATTTCATTATAATAGTATGTGATAAAACATTAGACCCTATGAAAATGAATAAATAATTATAGTCTTACATAGGTAGATCTAGATGAACACATTTCTAAACGGTAGGGTTTGGACAAAAATAGGGTCGCTATTAAGACATAAAAGCCAAAATTGAAGTGACTATTAAATGAATATGCCCCATTATTTTATATTCAATTTATGTCGTCGGGCTGAGGTATAACTTCAAATTTTGTCCGACTCTTTTATCTAAATTCAAACACAGACATGTTAATGTATTAAAATACTATAGGATAATGAATAATTTTTTATATTTTATAATTAATTTTAATTAAATTAATATTTTGTACAAATCAAACCATGTGTTAAAAGGTGAAGACGAATATTGATGACCTTTCGGTCTCATCTTTGAGCTTTTTATCAACATATATACACTCAACTCTAATTCATAATATTATCAACGAAAAAACTTTGATACATATGCCGTGTAAACTTTAGTTTATGCGTGCATTTTAGTTTTAGAGGTTAGAGTTTTAGTTTAGGGTTTAAGGTTTAGGGGTTTAGATTGTAGGGTTTGGAATTTAATGTTAGTGTTTAGAATTTAGTGTATAGGGTTTAAAGTTTATGGTTTAGTTTTTAGGGTTAGGGTTAAAAATTTAGGATTTGGGTTTTTATAGTGTAAATACACAAGTTTATATAAAATTAATTTTACACAACCTACCATATTATCAATTAATTCATATTGTATTTTATATGTATGGATGTCAAGTTACATATTAGGTGCTTGTTCAAAAAATAAATAAATATTAGATGACATAAATTTCAAACATGATTTGATCTCTAAAAAAACATAATTAGAATATTTATTCTATATATAAAATTAGATTGCCTACTTAGATGGATAAATTAAAGCAATAAATTAAAGGGGTAACTACATATTTAGTACTTACCTATTTTCGCGTTCTTGTTTTAGTACGTCATCTGTTTTTTTGGCAAATTGACATCTAACATTATGTTTTTATTTATATTTTAATATCTCGCCGTTAAAAAACTAACAACATGATGACTATGAGAGAGAAACACGCGTGGCAGACTGACTATGAGAGAGAAAATCACATGTGGCATGCTGGCACGTCATTCTCTCTCCCCTAGTCAGCATGCCACATGTGCTTTTTATGATTTTAGCTGACGTGACATACTAATTAGGAGAGAGAAAATAATATGATAGCATGATATGTGTGATTTTCTCTCTTCTAGTCAGTTTTTATTAATTTTTTTAACGATGAGGTACTAAAATAAAAAATAAAACATAACGTTATGTATCATTTTATTAAAAAATAGTAGGTGGGGGCACTAGAATAGAAATACGAGAATAGGCATAATACTAAATATGCAGTTATCCCTAAATTAAATAACTAGTTCATTTGAAGTTCATTTTAGGGATGAGCATTTTATCCGACTAGGTCGGGTTCCGACCTGATCGAATCAAATTTTTTAATGAAAAAATTGGGCTCGGGTCTGGTCAAGTTTTTATTAGGGGTGAACTCGGGTCGGGGTCTAGTTTAGGGCGGAAAATACCCGTCCCGACCTAGGACTAATTGTGTAATTTTTCCTATTTTTTTGGGTATTTATAATAATACCCCATCTTTATATAATTTTATAATTAGGTCCTTAAAATTAAAATTATATTTACAATTTAGTCCTTTAAATTATAATTTTTTATGATTAAATCCTCTAAAATTATTTTTTTACAATTAGGTCTCTAAAATTAATTTTTTCTATAGGTCGGGTCGGGGTCGAATTTAGTATTTTTTTTCGTAACGAGCTTAGTCGAATTTTTTAAAGAATATATTCAGATTGGGTCGAATACAATTTTAGGATATTAATTTTCGGGTCGGATTTGAGTGGTCAAAAACCCGACCCAACCGTGCCCATCACTAGTTCATTTGAAGAAATAAAAAGAAAAGATGACTGGGCAATTCGATCTTTGACTTCGACACGAAGAGTGGGGGACCCACATGGCATTTAGTGCTACGTGGGATTCAATAACTGGCGGTCTCCACAGACTTTGAGCTTTTTAAATACCTCGGTACTCGCAGTAATGTATTATTTGACAATTTTTATATTTTCGTTTACATGTAAAGGCCATATATTCAGTGCATGTCTCAAATCTTACGTGAAAGTCTTGTAACCAAATAAACTTCAAAAAGGAAGTAACGTCTCTATTTTACTTTTTTTTTTATGAGAAAAAATTCAATACACAACAATCTGTTAAAGTTTACACAGATATTTTAGTTTTAAAGGTTAAGGATTTAGTTTAGGGTTTAGAATTTAGAGGTTTGGGTTGTAGGGTTTATAATTTAAAGTTAGGGTTTAGAATTTAGGGTTTAATTTTTTAGGGTTTAAGTTTAATTTTGACTTATAGTAAAAATAGGCCGGCTTAAATTTTACACGGCATGTATATCAAATTTAAACCATTTTTATTATACATTTCTAAATTAAAAAATAAGCTATCTACGATATTATTAAAGAAGAATCATGAATTCCAACATGTATTATAAAATAGATGTACTAAAAAAATAATCTAAGAATTTTCTTTTGTTTACGTGCTAAAATTGCTTTTAATTGAATGATTATTATAGTTTATAGGTTAAGTTGGACATTGAAAATTTTGATTTAAAGTTTTAAAAATACCTCTGTTTCCCCCAAATATTTGTATTTTATTTTTACTTTTTAAAATATTTTATTATGTTTAACTTGTATGATCTATTATTATTATTATTATATGCCCGATTACAATACTTTGCGAAATTAGATTAATTTGTATGATTCATTCATTCATTTATTGTTATTAATATTATTTTAAATTTTAACTTTAAAACCTAAAATTATAATGTTTGTGAAAAAAATTTATTTCCAAGGTTTATGTACTCAACAGTTATATATTTTTAAAGCCATTTTTTAGCATGTTAATAAAGAGCGATATCGCTAATTAATTTGCGGGCACTTCTCGATATAGTATTGAGTTTTTAAATATAATATTTATATAATTATATTTATGAGTGGAAGTTTAAAAAAAAGTTAATTATGTCCATTACTGAAATTGAATTTGTTTCATAAGTTTGTTAAGATTAGTAGGATTCCGTCACTAGTCCCGATGAGAGTGAATTTCGAACGCGCAGGAAAACAACCCCCGAAAGAAGGGGTTAGGTTTAGGTAACGGCGTTTGCGTAACTGCCGCTGTTATTTGACCAATTGTGTTCGTTAATTACACGTAAGAATCAGTTTGATTTACTAACTATATATATAATTATTGATTAATTAAATATTCATTAAAATTGAAAGATGATTTTGTTGTGAAGTGGTTTTAGTCTGTGAGCGTGATGCTGTTTTCGGGAAGGAACCAAATCCGTGATTCAATCTATCTTCTCTTTGGGAGTTGGTTTGCTAACTTCGATAACTCATTCATTATCCCTTGAATGGTTGAAAAAAATAATTAATTTTTTTAATTAAGTTTTTAAACCAATAAATTAAATTAATTATTTTTTTATTAATTTTAATCATTAAAATTTTACGGGTTCTTCTTGAGATATTACTATCATGTGACGCACTATAATACTATCATGTGGTATTTACATATTTATTGGAATATTGTTTTTAATATTTTTATAAGTTTTTATAGGCTTTTTAGAACTTTTAAATAATTTTTTAAATATCACATAGTGACATGAAATATTACACTAACTGATTCAAAAAAATTATTTGATTTAACATTAACGTTGATTTGATCAAATGGGTGAACTGATGGAATTTTTGGAGTATAAATGCTTAATTGTGTGTGAAAAAATTCATGAGCATAATTGATTTTTTAAAAGCTCAATGGCTAATGATACCTTTTAGCTAGGGTTGTAAACGAACCGAGCAAACACGAACGAGGGTACGTTTATGTTTGTTCGTTTAATTTTAACTTAACAAATGAATGAATGTGAACAAATAAGCGAACATAATATCTTGTTTGTGTTCGTTTGTTAAGGAATGTGGCTTGTTCGTGCTCGTTCGATAAAATGATAAACGAACGTAAATGAACACAAGCAAACGAACATAAAATGACTTATGTGAATAAATTTAAACTAACATAAACGAACGAAAATATGTGAATAAATTTGATTTTTTAAATATAATACTTTTGTTATACAAAATAATAAATATAAATAGATATGTGTGAATAAATTTAAACGAATATAAACGAACGAACATAAATGAATGGATTATCGGACGTTCACGAACAACTTTTGTTCGTGTTCGTTCATTTAATTAATAAACGAACATAAACAAACTTCAAGCTGAACATTTCACGAACGATTCACTAAACATTTAATTCGCTTACAACCCTACTTTTAGCCTTTAAAAAACTAACATTACACGTTTTATTAGGCATTTTTTAAAATAAAATGTGATAATCCACTTATAATACAACTCTTGACTGTTCGATGTTATGCTAAACGTCTTAAAGAATACGAACCATTAATCCACACCAAAAAAGATGAGAAGGATTGTCGTGCGTAAAAAAATGTAAACAGTATTGTATATCATATCATATCATAGATATTTGTTGAGAAGATAATAATTATCCAATAACATATTCACGTACAAGTAAAAGAACAAAAAATACATTTAAAATATTTTACACAATTTCTTAATTTTTTTAAAAACTTGATTGTATTCAAAGTGACAAGGTTATAAAAGAATCACACCACTAACGTTGAAATTTCCATACATCAAATAGAATAATAAAGGCCTAAAGGTGTGAAGTCAATAAAGAACAAGTCTTATTACTTACAAAAAATTAAACAATCTTCTGATAAAAATATAGCAATACTTCTACTTTGACCAGAGTGCTCTAAGAAGAGAGCAAGTTATTTCGTTGTTTGGTCTTTGCATAACGACAATACCACAAAAGGGAATCAAACTTTACTGACCACCGATCTTCGCTGCTAACAACGCTCGAGTGATATTCGTCATACGGACGTTAAACTGATAAAACAGATAATACAGTCACACAGACAGACGAAACTACTACCATAAAAGCAGACGAAAAAATTATAAAAAAACAGTTACAAAGAGTTTCCAAAAAATACACTCAATCCAAAAACTATTCTTTTCATTTTCTCTGAGACGATTACAAAGAGTTTTTAAATTTTTCAAAATTTTTCTTCTTTGTTAGAATTTTTTTCTCCGATAACGGCCTTTAGACTGTTTTATTGGTTTTATATATAAATAAATATTCATATTTATGATGAATCATATTTGTATGTTTTTTTTTTTACATAATATCTTAAATTAAATGCACACACATGGCCCCATACCTAAAAACATACTCCATAAAGGGTAAAGAACGAATTGGATTTAATTGGGAGTAAGTTAAAATTTAAAAAAATTAGATATGATCCTATCCTATAAGAGCCGGTTGGACCTTATAGGCCATGGCCTCCAAACCACGGACACCTATACCTTCAAACAGAAGGACCCCAACCTGTCTGACCCCTTCCCTTCTTCCATATGTTTTTTTTTTTCTGATTCCTTTTCAGTCGCAATGAATGTGTTTAACTATCTACGTTGATACAGCAATAAATATTCAAAGATTTGTTGCCACTGGCATTTGACATCAAGCTTATTTAATTTTACCATTGAGATTTTAACCAACTATAGACTGCTATCTTAGGTTCCTACTAGAACCGTGCAATAACATCTTTATTCGGTACCTACTGATCTCAAACCCCCAAAACGAATAAACAATGAAGCTTGGGGTTAACTTAAAGATCACATCATCGCCATTATCCCATTGGCTCTTTCAACACCTCCAATTTTCTGGTTTCCTTTTGCACCGATAGAGTTAGGACAGAGGCAGAGTCAGGATTAAATAATAAAAGGGGTGGAATATTAAATTTAATAAAATATAATAATTTATTATTTATTAAATATTTAAATTTAAAATTTAAAAATAAATATCTAATTTATCTAATATTTAAACTTATAAGGATTAGGGTCGATTATTAGAGGAGCACCATGAGCGACTGTTTAGGGTCTCAGCCAGCTTAAGGCCCTAAAAATTAATTATTCTTATTTTATTAATTTTATTTTTAAAATGAATAAATTAATTCTTTTTTTTAAATATCCAAATTTAATTTTTTGTCAAATTTAATTATCTTCTCATTCTTCTCCAATCTAACGATAAAAATAAATAATTGATAAAATATTCTTCAATTTTTTTGTATTTATTATTCAAAATCAAACTCAATATCATTCTCACAATCCAATTCCTTCAATTTTTTCTTAACAAAACAATAAAAATAATGTGTTTGACAATGTTTAATCATGTTTTTATGGTTTATTAATGAAATATTAAATTAATAGTTCAAAGTATTCGGCTTTCGCTCTATAGGGGTCTATTTTTCAGTTTTCGCTATGTAGAGTCTATTTTTTAGTTTCACTCGGGCCCCGAAAATGTCTGAGACGGTCGTGATAAAGACTTAAATTGTTATTAAACTAAGAAATTTGAGAACATGGACCCATCCTTCTTTGGTTTAGCCCTACTTGATTAAATATTTAATAATTCATTATATTTTTTAATTTAATACTTATTTTTGCAGGGGCAAAATACTATTAAACTAAAATTCATCTAAAGCATGACATTTTTAGCAGGGGTTGGGGCCCCTTTGGGACCCAACATAGCCCCGCCACTGGTTAGGGGTGTTTAATCAGTCGGTTTGGTTAGCCAAATGAACAACTAAAAATTTATTAATTAAATTTTTTCTTTTAATAGTTAATTGAATTTCTTTTTAATTTTAACCGAACATGAAAAGTTCGGTTAATTCGGTCGATTTTGAATTAACTGAAAATTTATTATAAAACTTTTATAATATACACAAATGGTCACTAAACTATGTTAAAATGATATTTTTAGTCACTTAACTTTCATAAGTTATAAAACAATCATTAAACTTATCTAACTATTACAATGGTCATTGACTCATTGCAAGTTATAAATTATTGATAAATATTGAAAAGTTGAATGACCATTTTGTAATAATTCAAAAATTGTAATTATCATTTTATAATTTTTAAAAGTTCAATAACCAAAAATAAATATATGTACTATATAAAATATATAATAATTTCAGTTAATTAACTGATTTTAAACCGAATTAACCGATAACCAAAGTTTGAAAAAAAAATTCACCGATCAACCAATTAATAAAAAATTTAGGTTCGATAACTTAATTCAGTTAAAATCGAACACTGTACACTCCTAGATAGAGTTCATTCTTATGGATAGCGTTTTGTGATGTTTACTGAGCATGGCCAACGTTTTTACTGGCCACTATATTCATGTACACACGTAAAACTTTATGTTAGAGGGAATTTATTAAATTTTAGGAGTGAAAAATAGTTTTTCAATAAAAATGCATATTTTTTTTAAATTATGTACAAATTTTAAAATTTTAAAGAACAACCCCGTCCATCCTTAGTTATATTCCTTTCGGTTGCCAAAGTGATATTTGTATTATTTTTTTCTGTTGCAAGGTTATATTAGGGCGATATCAGTTTGGTTTCTATTTTATGTTTTTATATTTAAACTTGTTATAGTTGTTTTTTATAAGAGAAAATTTTCAATATACAGTCTGTGTAAACTTTAGTTTATATAGACTTTTTAGTTTTAGGGGTTAGAGATTTAGTTTAGAGTTTAGGGATTTGGTTGTAGGGTTTAGAATTTAAGATTGGTGTTTAGAATTTAGGGTTTAAAGTTTAAGGTTTAATTTTTAGGGTTATGTTTAATTTTGATTTATAGTAAAAATAGACACACTTTTTATAATATTATTTTTAAGATTTGAATAGGAATTTTTTATTGGGTAATGTTTGTTATCATCATATCTAACGACTTTGTATGAGTTTTTTTTCTCTTTCATTTAAATTTTCTTAAGAACGGTTTTCCACGTAAAAAGTTTAGTAATTATTATATAATATTTTAAAGTTATTTTTTATCATTTTAAATATAAAATATTTATTTTATAATATAAAAATAACATTTATTATAAATTAAATAAAAATAATTTAATTCAATTAATTACAAAATTTAAACTGATAATAATAAATCGTCTAAAACACTTAAAATTTTCTCAGTCAACCCTAGATTTGTTCCATGGCTCTACCTTCACCGTGGAGGGTGTTTTTAAGATCGTGAAGAGAAAAAATTCATCATAATTATCACTCAATGATTCTACTTGATCAACGGCTAAGATTTGTCGGAAAGGGCTGATGAAAAGCACGATGAGATGCAGAACAAGCAAATAATAAGGTGTAACGATTTAATATCCCCTGACACCTACCGTATATACGAATCATGCATGAATAACAGATAAACCACAAAGCCTCCAACTGTGAGAACAATAATACCCTCGGGTGGGGCGAGGGAAGAGCACGTGCTTTGAGAACGCATAGTGATTTCAATTCACGGATCAAGGTAGGCGCGTGAAGAAAGAGATATACAATGTGCATGGATCCATGAAAGAGTGATGGAGTAAGATGATCAGGTAACAGGTCGGTGGAGATAACGTGGTGGAGACAGAAAGGAGAAGAGGTGATCGTTGACCGGTAATGTGAAAAACAAACCAACACGTGCCGGTTAAACAGGTTTAAATTCCATTTAATTACCATTTCGAATGGATATATATACATATATTCAGTGTAAGTAGAGTCTACCTCTGGATTTTCAAAACAGAGAAGCGAGAGAAACAAGGAGCAGTAGATATCGAGCCTCCTTTTTTGTAGCACAGATCCTTTTTGGGGTGTTATAGTGCAAAAAAGGAAATTGAAAAAGGGTAGAAAGTAAAGGAGCTAAATCCCTATACTTTGTCGCATTTGATTTGATCCATTCCATGCTCTTCGTATCTTTAAGCTTTGAATCCTACCCTTCTGTCCTCTGTCGCAACCTTAGATCCATCTTTTTTCATCTTCTTTTTCTACATCTCATGCAAAAAAGATAAACACTGAAAAATGGGCACCGGTTGGAGAAGAGCCTTCTGCACTACAATCCCTAGAGAACCAGAAAACACTGTGTTAGACAAGCAGCAGCAACAGAGTCCCAGTCCCAGGAATTGCGCCAAGCTAAGCTTTTTTTCTACCATAAGTAACCCTCCGACTCCTCGTTTTCAATCTCAACCAGTTTCTAGCCCCAGTCTCCGTTGCCGGACTACCATTGAACCGTCTTCCACTATCCAATGCAAATCCACCCCTAGAGATGCCACTAAAAGTCCTAAACCAATTCTCTCGTCAAATCCTTCCTCTCCTCGTTCCCCTCTCAAGCTCTCACTTTTCCGCAACAGCTTCAAGTTCAGAGTAAGAAATATGAAAATTCCGAATTTTAACTGTCTAAATGTAGCTAAATATTAAATGTTTGCTGGCGTATAATAAACTAAAGCTTTGAATTTTGCAGAGTCGTTGTGGAATCTGTTTGAACAGCGTGAAGGCAGGTCAAGGAACAGCCATTTACACAGCTGAATGTGCACACGCCTTTCGTTTCCCTTGCATAGCCCCTCATGTTCGTAAACATGATTCCCTCATTTGCCCTGTTTGTAATACCACCTGGAAAGATGTTCCTCTCCTCTCCATTCACAGGAACTTAACTCCTGAAAATGAAAACGTTCAGATTGAAAGCACCACTCCCAGAATTGAAGATAAAAAGATCATCGAATCTTGTTCGCCGAGAATTGTTCACCAACCGGAACCAAAACCGAAACCCAAATCCAAAACATCTGATTTAAGATCCTACGATGACGATGAGCCATTGCTTTCCCCAATCGCCGGCGCTCGTTTTATTCCCATTCCAGAAGCTGATGAAAACATCGAACAAGAAGAATATGAAGACGTCGAGGAGTTCCAAGGGTTCTTCGTTAATATCAACTCTTCATCCAACGTCAAGTCTGATGACGTACTACCATTCAGCGGCCGTGATTTGAGGAATGTCCAGGCCAGATTGTCTCCCGAAGCGGCGGTCATTTCAGTGGGCCGTGGATACGAAACTTACGCGGTGGCTTTAAAAATCAAGGCCCCACCTCCCCCTGCTAAAATGCTTGCTTCTTCGAGGAATAATAGCAATTCGACGTCGCGTCTGGATCCCGCTCATCGTGCGCCTATCGATTTGGTTACGGTTCTTGATGTGAGCGGAAGCATGACTGGTGCTAAACTGCAGATGTTGAAACGTGCCATGCGTTTAGTAATTTCCTCGCTCGGCTCGGGTGATAGGCTTTCAATCGTGGCTTTCTCGGCTACTCCAAAACGCTTATTGCCTCTGCGGAGAATGACGGCTCAGGGGCAAAAGGCTGCTCGGCGCATTGTTGACCGCCTCGCCTGTGGCCAAGGTACCAACGTTAGCGATGCGTTGAGAAAAGCGACCAAAGTGCTCGAGGATCGGAGGGAGAGAAATCCTGTTGCTAGCATTATGTTGTTATCCGAAGGTCAGGATGAAAGAGTTCAATCCAATGGTTCCAATCAACGTCATCATTCAAACCACCCATCGTCCACCCGTTTCGCTCACATTGAAATCCCGGTTCACGCGTTCGGGTTCGGGCAAAGCGGCGGGTACAGTCACGAGCCAGCTGAGGATGCGTTTGCTAAATGCGTTAGTGGGTTACTGAGCGTTGTGGTCCAAGATTTGAGAATCCAGCTCAGCTTCGCATCTGGCTCAGCACCAGCTGAAATAGCAGCCGTTTACTCATGTAGTAGTGGAAAGCCTACTGCTTTAACTTCCAGCACCATGCGACTTGGCGATTTATACGCAGAGGAAGAAAGGGAAGTGCTCGTGGAACTGAGAGTTCCGACATCGGCGGTTGGATCCAACCACGTGATGTGCGTTCGCTGTCTTTACAAGGATCCCGCCACGCAAGAAGTCGTATACGGCCGAGATCAAGCGCTTCTCGTACCTCGGCCCAATGACGTTCGATCATCGGCTCCCAAAATCAAACAGTTGAGATTCTTTTTCATCACGACTCGAGCCATAGCCGAATCGAGAAGGCTGATCGAGTGCAGTAATGACTTGACGAGCGCTTACCATTTGTTGGGCTCAGCTCGAGCCTTGTTGATGCAGTCTAATTCATTGTCGGCTGAGGAACACGTCAGGTGTTTGGAAGCTGAGTTGGCGGAACTGCACTGGAGGAAACAACAGATGATGGAAATCCAACGGCGAAGGGTGAATGAAAGGGAGACGGTGACTATTGCGATGGATGAAAACGGCGATCCACTTACTCCGACATCGGCTTGGAGAGCGGCTGAGAAGTTGGCTAAAGTTGCAATCATGAAGAAGTCATTGACAAGAGTGGGGGGTTTACACGGCTTCGAAAATGCTAGATTTTAGTTTTTTTCTTTAATTATTACATTGTTGAACTAAAAGCCCCATTTCCCCTCTTTAAAAGGACTTTTTATTTGAAGTGTAGGGATTTTTTGTTGATTCGTCATCATCATTATCTACTTTCAAAGTTGTAAATGTTAGTATAATTGGGTTTTATGGAGTAATTTGGGTCTGATCCACTTTTTATAGTTTAAAAACTTATCCTTTTGGTGGAGAAGAAAAGAAGTGCAAGAATGCTTGGGGTGGCTTGGACTTGGAAATGATAATGATGAATGAATCATTTTCTTGTTATTATATTCTCATTCTTACTGTACATCTTTCTCCTTTTCAATTTCTGAATTATAACCACAACTCAAGTACTGAACCTTCTTTTTTCTTTTATTATTCTGAGTTCTGACATATAGGATGCTACGCCCATTATTTTCTCCGACATTCGGAGATGTGATAACTCTATATATATTTACATAACACAACTTGGAAATGAATGGTCTGTCAGAAAAGGAGGCATTGTGTTAACCCTCAAAACTATTTCTTTATATAAAAATTTGATGGTTTTTTTTGTTGATTCTCTGATGTTCACAAGTTTTCAGAGTCCTCTATCAACAATCTCACAATCACAGACGAACCCACCATGGATTTAATCTGATGACACATAGGAAAGGGCATAGATCATGTAGGTTCCATTTCCTCAAGGCTTTAGCCTTAGCTTAACACTAGCATGTCATGTGGGCAGGAAGGAAAGGTCCACGTTTGACTTCGCTTTAGGAACATGGGTGTACCTTGTTATTGCTATAAAGTATATATGTTTTTTCTTCTACAAATGGTTCGGTCCAATTCGGGTACCGCTTAGTTTAGGCATGATTCGAATCGAACCCATCGTTGATTTGAGATATTGATAGGATGAAAACCCAGTCTATTCAATGTTAGACATAATAAGTACAAGGACCTAAAAAATGCTCTTTTCGTCCTATGAATTTTAAGGTGTATGAAGTTTTATGTTTAATTTTTTAATCAGGATAATAGAGACTTCATTTAACTTAGGTTGATCTAGGTCAGAAGCAGACCTACGTCAAGATAACTGTTCCTTTCTTTGAAACACTTTTGGAGTGCTCTTGTATCAATAATGAATCAGAGCACACGAAACCATCTTCTTTTTTTTTTCTCTTAAAAAAAATATATTATATGGTAGACTAGCTTGATCTTTCTATCAGTTAATGAAAAAATTCAATACAAAAAAATGTATATTGGGTCTTTGAAATAGGTCGAATTATTTTGATAATAATCAGTTTAATCTGTTTCTTTTTCTTTTTCCTTCGTGTGCTTCAATGGGAAAAGTTGAAAAGCTCGTGGTTTTTTTGAATTTAGAACCAAGGGAAATTGGGTTTTCTTTTTTCCTTATAGTTTTCCATGAAATTGTTGGGAACCGAAAAAAAAAACTCATTGAAAGGCAACTGATGTTTAGGGTTTTCAGCTTTGGAAGGAGATCCCTCTAGGTTAGGTTGGTGTTTTTCAAAGGGAAAACTAGCTCTTTCAAGCCTTTTAGAAATGGGGATGGAGTAGGGACCCGATAAGATTTTCATGTTTTTCGATTTTGGCCACCTTTCCAAATCCCCGACTTCATAAAAGATTCTTGTAGGAAAATTCCAAAACTCCTAACCTGAAAGATTTAACAGGGCAAGGCTAAAACCAACCGTGAAATAATACAATCATAATCCAAAGCACGATCTTATTACTGACCAAATTAAAATGGCTTCTGTCAAGGAGTTTACATTATACTATTTTAGCATGACATGTTAAATTGGCAGCGTATTTCGTTTCGATCTGATCAGTGGTGTTCATGCAATTTCAAACAAAATGTCAAACCATCACAAATTTGCCTTAGCTTGCAAGTCTTTTTAGAAGCGCAATTAGTGTTATTAGCCAACTAATGACAATGAACACAATTATTATCTTGTTCGAAAACGAATAAAAAACATCATGGACCCAAAAATATTGCAGGTTTTATAATGACAGACAAGGGCAACCGGTGGTTACAAAAGACCTGCACGTCTTCTCGCTTTCGCACTCGGTTGTCCTTGGATTCCAAGCCATGGCTGGTTTGTTTTGGGTGATAACATCATTTGATGCCAAATGACAAAAATAAATGGTCCCATTGTGAAGCCTCTGTCAGCATTATTGGTGAAAAACGATAGCACGGGGGGTTTAGACATAATCTGATATTTGATGAATGAACCATGTGGTTTATTGTCACCTCAGGGATTCCTTTTTGAATCTTATTGTTGTCAATGTGACTCTAAAGGGCTATAACAATATATGAGCCATTAGACATCTGGGGGGCACCCTTTGTTTATGTTGTGTCTTCTTCCATTTGGTTTATGAAGGAATTTAGTGGTCACGGAATTGTCTGCCATGGAGGTACCTGTTTGCACCTAACCTTCCACACAAAGTTCATTTGTCCTCTGGTGCAAACCATGGACAACTTGCAGCTCAGCTCGGTCCCGATCAACCTTGTCGAATGGATTATAAATAACATGATGAGTGGAGAGCCTGTATTTTAGAACACTAGTCAGAGTCTTTTAGGCAATAACTTCAGGTTATCCCATATTGAACAGAAATACATGGTATAGGTATAGCCCAGAACTCAACCATGTGATAAGGTTCCAGTCTCCAACTAACCTGTAATGACAAACAATACGAGCCTTCTTCTCGGTCTTTCTTAAGCCCAAATAAGTGTTTCGGAGAGATTCCATCTATGGCTATTAACATTCCACCACCACTATTCCCTGGCAATCACACATACTCTATACTAAGGCCCTGTTTTTTGTTGCGTTTGGGTGAAAAAACTAGTTTGAAAAGCCAGAAGCAACAAAAAACAGGCAGCTTTTGAGTGTCAAAACCTTGATTTGCCTAGAAACAACAAAAAACAAGCAGTTTTGAGTGTCAAAACCTTTGTTTGCCCTCCAAACTAGCTTTTCTCAAACCTTGGTTTGTCAAAAGTTAATTTTTCTAGCTTTTGCAAAACCTTGGTTTTACCACCGCAACAAAAAACAAAGCCTAAATCATCCACAAACTGAAGCCAGGTATTCCAGACTGGCCATAGGTGTACATCTATCCAACACAACTTCGATATTACCAGTTTTGTTGTCCATTTTCCCATGTAGTTTTTCGATAAAACCAACAATTCTCTTCTCAGAGTAATAGAGAAATCTTTTTACCAGATGCAATGAAAGAACCATCCCTTCAGTGTTTCATTTTTGGGTGAGCTGTTCACAAACTAACTGTACCTATCATTTGCATTTCATTTTTGGGTCATATCAGCAATGCCGTTCACTTGATGAAAAATAAGAGAAATCTGAATAAATACATTTGCAGAAAATTCCAGCTCTATATTAAAATAAGTAGCAATCGATTACAATGATTGATGTTGTTCAAATAGATATCATACATTCTACAGATGAATGTTACACGGATCAAGCTCACTTCACACTACAAAGCCAAAGACCACCAACAAGCATGTTGTAGGAGTGTGAAGCCAAATGAGATTCAAACACAATAGAGTCTAAATTACACAAATTAATGAATTGAAAGAAACCCCATAAGAACCTCAAATTGACGACTACAGCAGATGAAAACTCATGACACCGTGAGGTAGTAATCCTCTTATTTGACCACGAGGAAGTGTAAATGATTGCGAAGTGAGAGATTCTATATTGACACTTATTTTTGGCTTTGTTCCACCTTGGCTCGAATTTTCTCTTCTAAAAGAGATATATCTGTCTCGAGACCAAACATTCTGTTAAGTGCATGCATGTTCTCAAGTGTCTCACTCAGAGTTTGACTGTCACTACCATCACATCTCAGGTGCTGCATTGGACCATGGAGAAGTTTATTCACAATTCCACGGCTGAGATCATCCACTGCCTTCCTTGTCTTCTTTGGGATATCTTCACCCATCTTCGATAAGCACTTCTCTAACTCTGCAGCTCGAATTCTCTCTGCATAGGCTCTCAATTTCTTGATGGTTGGAACGGTTTCCAGTGAATCCCTCCATGCTTCAAACTGTTTAGATTCCTCAGCAATAATGGCCTGAGCTTCCATTGCTTTTCGTAGCCGGTCCTCTTTATTAGCAGCTACAACCTCCTTCAGGTCATCGACATTGTACAGTCGTGTGCCTTCAACATCTGAGACACATGATCCCACATTTCGTGGAACCGAGATATCAATGAAGAGCCTTGAACCACCAACTTCAGAACTGACAGGGGGGAGGTCCTTGACATGCTCTTTCAAAAACAGTGGGGTTTCTGATGCAGTACTAGTGAAAACCACATCAGCTTCAGCTGAACAAGCGAGCATGTCTGTAAGGGGTCTGTAAATAATCTCAACACCTTTCATCTCCTGACGGATTGCCGTGACTTTCTCCTCACTTCTATTAACAACAACCATCTTGGTGCAACCTTTTGCCACCAAGTGCTTGATCACAAGTTTTCCCATCTTTCCTGCTCCAATAACCAACATTCGAGCACTGGCATGCGAGGACTCGGGCAGCTTCATCAAAGCCAGTTCAACAGCAGCAGAGCTAACAGAAACAGCCCCAGCAGCAATGTTAGTCTCTGTTCTAACCCGTTTCCCAACAGTAATTGCATGTTTGAACAGCCCACTAACATTCCTTCCGAAGCCAACAACACCTTGCCCAACTTTGACAACTTGTTTAACTTGTGCAAGAATTTGACCTTCTCCAAGAACAAGAGAATCAAGACCAGCAGATACTTCAAAGATGTGCTGTGTAGCATCCTTGTTGTACAACAAAAACCGGTGCTCACAAATCTCTGAAACTGGGATACCACTAGTCTGCAACCAAAAGGCAGCTACTTAAACTACTGCCAAAATTAATGTTTTCATAGAGGTAAATATCACAAACTATGGAGTCCAAAGAATATTGTACCTTTGACATCCATTCAGTTACTTCTTTGACACCACGATGCTGCGATAGAGCCACAACATATATTTCCATCCTGTTGCAGGTACTAAGAACAGCAGCCTCTTCAATATGATTCAAACCACATAATTCCCCAATGGCTCGTGGCCATTCTGCTTCTGGAATGGCAAGTTTCTCACGCATCTCCACAGGTGCAGTGTGAATACTAAGCCCTATGACCACAATGCTGCTCCTTTCCTTTGTATATCCTGGAATGGATCAATAATAAGATTGTGAGGAAAATTAACATGTATATTCTGCAAAAAGGATTATGTAATATACATTTGGTTAAAATACCTGAAAAAGGCCTCGAATGCTGTGAACTCTAATTGAAGATAAAAGGGTCCCATATCAAAATGTTTGTTCTTAAAATCTAGAAGTTTTCAGACATTAAAGGCATGGAATTATGCAGATTTAAGGGAGTTGGCAAAACAGGGAAGCCCATGCAAGCAACTATCGGTATTAATAGTATGTTCATGGAAACATTGTCCCAGTCCTGGTAATATAGCGTTAAGCCATCTTCTTCAAAACAAAAACTTCACAGAAAGGAGATTGATGATGGTTTTATTGATACAATGGCAAGGTACATATAAAGTAAAGAACAGGTTCTATATTTCAAGGCATAGCTCAAAATTTGATTTTGTTTTTCCCATCAACCAACAAAAGCAAAAGGCAAGCAAATGCATGTGTACTGTGTAGTAGCCAGTAGGTAGAAATAATGCCATAATTCTTTTGCAATAATAGTTTTGTTTAGCTCATACAGAATAAAACTATACAAATAGACCAAATACAAGAATCTAACAATTTTTACATCGTGTTTTTTTTTTAATCTCAACTATCATTCCTAGTTAATCGATGCTCCAAATCTCTAAAGATTGCGAACTGGTCAAACATGTCTGCCCCCCAAAATTGAAACTTTTCAGTTATCACACTAAGCAGCAATTCATCAAAATGCAATTCACAATGAAATCTAAAACTGAATAACACAAAATTCAGCCAAAACAAGTGAAGGGGAAGGGGTGGAAATAGAAAATTTAGCAGAAACTAAAGGTAAACGTACTGTCAGCTGCGGAAGTCTTGAGCTGTTCAAGAGCAGAGAGCGCAGAAGCCTTGGAGGGATCCATTCTTTCGCCTCCGTTAATGGCGTCGGATTGAGCAACTTCACATCTAACTCCACCAATCCTCTGAGCCAAACCTTTCTTTCCACGATAAGGCTTTGAAAAGGCCTTCATTTGCTGCTGAGAAAGAGAATAAGCCCGCAAAGAAGAAGCCGAGGGCGATGAACAAGATTTGACCAACAAACGCTCCCATTTAGCACCGGAAAGAGTCGAAGAAACCGCCATGGTTTTAATAAAAATAAAAACTGAAAGCTCACGATCCGAAAACCCAAATTAATGGGAGAAGCAGATCGTGAACTTAAACGGGAAAATTTTCTCCCCCCCAGAAAACGAATGAAAAGGCTTCAGGGGAAGGGGTGTGGACTTGGTTTAACGGGTATGAAACTATAAGCAGAAAATCAGAATTGACGGGTCGGGTCGGGTCAATTCAATCTCCTTGTTTGGGGAAAAGGGATAAAAAAAAGTGTGAAATTCGAATGATTAGCTTATGGCATAAAAATGCAGGATTGGTGGAACGAGAAAGAGAGAGGATTCTGATTTTGTTTTGTGAACTGTGATTGGGTGATGAAGCACACGTTTTATCCGCACTCCTTTGCTTTTGTGCGTTGGATTTTCATCCTTTTATAACCACACTCTTATGCCTCTAAACCCTTCCAGGAATTTACGATTCCTCGTCTTCTAATTGCAATTTGTTAAAACCACGTGGTTTCGGATTGATTTTTCATTAATCAAGCAACAATATAGTTTTTTTTTTTTTTAATTTCCTTGAAGGTTGCAACATGGAACATCACAAAATGATGTAAGCATTAAAAATTAGAATCTCGATTTTACAATAAAGTATACAAGATTATAATGGTATAAACTACCGTATTAAATCCTAAATTCAACTACAATGTAATTTAATAATAAAAATTTTCATCGCTTTTTTTAAGAAATACAACGTTAATTAGTTATGAATCAACTGCCTTAAACCTCAATTTCAAGATTAATATAGTTTAGTACTAAAAATCAAAGTGTTTTTTCAAATCACAACCTGCCTATGTAATCTCAATCAAAATTCTTAATGTAATCAATTAAAACATATGGATGCGTGGATGAACAAAGCCACAGGAAACTGAGTTATCTATGCATCTTGAATGATAAAATTAACCACGAATGCAAGTTTATTTTGATTCATGTATGTAACACTATTTTTTTACGCAATAGAAAATTATTGTACAATATATATGAAATATGTGTATTTTGATTGACCTCTTGAAAGATCGTATCTAGAAAGTTTTAATTTTGAATTAAGATACTTTTAACGCGTGTAAGATGCGACATAATAGTCAAGACAGATGTTTTAGATATTTAAATGTTTCCGTAAATTGGGTTGCGACATATTGATATTAATTAACAACAATAAAAGTACATTAAGAAAGAAGGTGGTAAAGGAAAATCCACATCAGGCACAAGTTGGGGAATGTTCCAGGCAACTTGAGGCAAGTAGTAGTTTTAAAAAACTCTATGAACTTCAAGGATTTGTAGCCTATCTAGATCTAATCCGACAATCTTGCCTTGTTGCCAAAGGAGATGGCTATATAATATACTATGATTTTAGTATGTAAACGTTTTCATCTTGTTTGTCTGAAAAATCCATTTCTCAAGACAATGTACCTGCAATTTTGTGTTTCACAAAAGCAAAAACAGATGTCGAATGAACAGTCAGACTCGTGCAGGTGCTTAGACTGGTTCTTGGGGGGGGGGGGTTGCTTGGTGTGAAGATTAGGGTTTTCCCAATACTAATAAGGGAAAGCTTTAGCTTCAAAATGTTAGTTTTGTTTTCGTTTTTTGGTACAAGATTGTAGTGCATTCCAAGAATCTTTGCACAAGTTGGCGCTCATAGATTTTTGGTTTGATGAACTCTGGTTTTTGTTCAAGAAAAACCAGGGCTTCGGGATTTGGTAAGCCATCTGAAACCAGCTTGTTTTTTATGCATTTTAAAACGAATAAGTAAGGTATATTTGCCCGAGTAATGTTGTCGAAAAATAAAATTTGTTGAAATGGAGTATTTCATAGATTACTGGCTCTTATACGGACAAAACTACAATAACTAATGGAGTTTCCCTTTAAGCATGCAACATACACGAGTTTTTCATTAAAGTTGTTGTGTAGAGCAGATGACTTTCTCTAAAAATGATGGTGCAGTATTCATGATTTTTTAAATTCGTCGAAAAGTAAAGACGACTTTTCCTTATTACTATTACAATATTTCTAATTTAACAAATATTTCCAATACACCTTATTTCATTAGTATTTTTTTTCAAAATTTTTCTAAGCAAAAAAAGAAAAGAAAAAACCATGAAACTATGTTTATATGTTCAGGGACAGAGGGCCCTTTGGCCCAAAGGGATCTATGTTCATGTATCGTGTAGGAACAAATTCAAGATGAGTAGGATCATGTTCTCAATTTTTTTTTGTATAATAACAATTTATTTTTTTTATAAATTTAAATATCAGATAAATACTTAATAAGTACTAACATTTTTAAAATTTAATAATTTGATTCGTTTTGATATTTGATATCGATTTTGTTCCTAATCATTAGATTTGCATATATTAGGACAAAAACATAACACAGAACTATTGGATGATAAACTTAAATACAGATTTGCACAACCAAGTTTTGTGCTCATGAAGGGAAAGACTTGGAAGACAGGTTGATGTATCAGCAACTTGTAGGTAGTCTCATTTACCTAACTTTAACTCGACCTAATATTTCTTATATTGTTGGGGTAGTGAGTCGATATATGCAGAATCCCAAGAAACAACACTTGGAAGCAGTTCGACGAGTTCTAAGATATGTGAAAGGTACTCTTGATTATGGTCTTTTATATAAGAAAGGTGAGGTTTGCAAACTAGCTGGTTATTGTGATGCTGACTATGCAGGGGATCACGAGACACGTCGATCAACCACTGGCTATGTATTCAAGTTTGGTTCAGGGACAATTTCTTGGTGCAGTAAAAGACAGCCAACTGTGTCTTTATCAACAACTGAGGTAGAATATAGAGTAGCAGCTATGGCAGCCCAAGAAAGTACACGGTTAGTGCAACTTATAGAAGATTTGCACCAAAAGGTTGATTATGCAATACCTCTTTATTGTGACAATCAGTCAGCTATTCGTTTAGCAGAAAATCTTGTATTTACCAAACATGTGGAGGTGCACTACCATTTTGTTAGGGAGAAGGTGTTACAAGAAGAAATTGAGTTGTTCTATGTCAAGACTGATAACCAAGTTGCAGACTTGTTCACGAAAGGCTTGAGTACAGCTAAGTTGTAAAAGTTTCGCTCACAGCTTGGGATTGTGAAAAGGTTTGGAGTTGGCGTTGAGGGGGAGTGTTAAAGTTCACCACCAACTCAGTTAGTGGCCTAAAATCTTGGGAATATTAGCCGATGAAATATTCAAATTAGTTTGAATAAAGTTGTTGAATGGTTAGCTAAAATCATGGTTTAATATCTGATTGTGATTTTGCTGTTGAGTTATCCTATTTTTTAGCTAAATTTGTTATAGTTTCAGCCTATATAAAGGATATAAATCAGTGAATAAAATGCGTCTTGAGTTCTTGTTTTTCATTGAGTCTTTGTATACAATTCATAAAGTGTTATTGAGTGAGTTTCTTTTGGTTTTTCCATAGCAAATCTTCCCATTTAGTTTAACAGAACATATCTGCATATAGAAAACTTCAGTGAGGACAGTAGGAGCACTTCATTAATCATCAAACGAGAAGTTGGACTGAATTATTAATCAACTTTCAGTAATATCGCGAATAAGGTGTTTTTGCATTGTTTTTTTTCAGTGGTATAATCTACTAGCAAGAAACACTTGGCCCCATGAATTATCAAATAAGGGTTTGAGTTTTCTGGTGCAAATGCAGATGAAGTAATACTACTTGTAGAGTCCCAGGTTCAGTGTCTTCTTCTTACGTAGAAAAGTCTTCTCTTTTTTGAGTCTGAAAGTGGATATTTTTAACACAGATGTCCAATAGTACTCATCCTAAACAGCTGGATCTTGACTTCACTTATCTCCACCGGTCGTCTCCTTCCCATACTTTCACTGAATTACCCGTTCTTCTATCTCCACTTGTTTCCTCAGTCCTCACTCTTTTCACGTCTGCTTTTTTCCTCCACAATCAACATTACCTACAGCTATTGTAGTTTGAAACCTGAGACCAGTCTCTGAATTTGCTTCAACTTTGGGTCAAAACCAACATCCCCTTCAGGAATGGAGGTCGCGTCCCTAATTGTTTCACCTCTTCTACAGGTGATGTATGAGAAATTGGCTTCTTATCTCAAAGATGTGAAAACTCCCAAAGTCCAGAAGAAGAATATACAGAAGCTACAAGATAAGCTGTTGATCATTCAAGCTGTAATCGAAGATGCAGAAGAGAGACAACTGAGGGATAAGACGGTGAGGATTTGGCTGTCAAAGCTTAGGGATGCTGCTTATGATCTCTTGGATGTGATTAGTACTCAAGTTTTGCTGAGGCAGTCGCTGAGAAGAAGGGTTCCAAGTGAATCTTCATCTTGGAAGTGGAAGTGGAAGGATCCTGTCAAAGGCCAGCTCAAAGAATTCAGTCATTCGTAGGTAAAGAAACTCGAAGGAAGGTTCGGATCACTTCTTTCACTCTTCAATCAATCTTAACTAGATTTGAAACGCGACGTAAGCTGACAGATATTATTGAAAGATTGGAGGATATAGCAAGAGAGATGTCAACCTTCAGTTTCAAACAAGTTGTAGTTTATAAAAGATCAGATACTACAGAGAGGCGTGAAACCGGACCTTCCGTGGATGCATCACAAGTTCGTGGTCGAACAGAAGATGGGAAGAAGATTGTTGATTTGCTATTATCATCCGGTGCTGATACTTGGGTGATTCCAATCGTTGGGATTGGGGGAATTGGGAAGACAACACTTGCTCAAGTAGTTTACAATGATCCAAACCTGGATGGTCATTTTGATAAGAAAATTTGGGTTTCCTTGTATGACAATTTTAGCACAAAGAAGCTTATAACTGAGATCTTGGAGTGTTTGGCCGAGCATAGATGTGAATCTTCCCATATGGGTGTTCTTCAATCCCAACTGCGAGACTCGTTGTACGGAAAGAAATATCTACTTGTGATGGACGATGTGTGGAATGATGATCAAGAAGAGAGGGATAAAGTAAGAAACCTGTTAAGATGTGGAGCTGAAGGAAGCAAAATTATAGTCACCACCAGGAGTGAAAAAGTTGCTTCTTTAATGAGCAGTAGTACTACTTTCCATGCTATGAAAGCCCTAACCAAAGATGATTGCTGGACTCTGTTCAAGCAGCAAGCCTTTGCATATGAAGAAGAAGAAGGTAACTTTAGAAATCTATTGTCTATAGGTCTGCGGATTATAGACAAGTGCCAAGGTGTGCCTTTAGCAGCTAAAGTACTTGGTGGCTTGTTGCGGTTCAAAAGGAAGGATGATGAATGGCTGCGTGTGCAAGAGAGTGCCCTATGGAACCTTGATTCAGGTCAGAACAGAATATTATCTGTCCTGAGGTTGATTTTCAATCACTTGCCATCACATTTAAAACAATGCTTTGCAAACTGTGCCTTATTTCCTAGAAATTATCATTTAAATAAGGAGAATTTAATCCAACAATGGATTGCTGGAGGCTTAGTTCAAACTGCAGGTGATGATCCTACCATGCTTGAGCACATCGGCAATGAGTACTTTAACGATTTAATGGATATTTCATTTTTCCAGCCTGCAAGCAGCAGTGATGCAGTAGAGTTCCAAATACCCAGTCTGATTTACGATCTTGCGAAACATATTGCTGGAAATGAGTTCTTGGCAATAACAAACAGTGATACAGCAGTAGATGGTGGTGGTGATCTTGCTGGAACTCGATATGCATTGGTTGACAATGATTACAGGTCCAGTCTGCTGCCAAAAGCCTTGTACAAAAAGCACATAAATTGTGTTCCCTCAACCTCTTGGCTTCTGGAGATGTATCAATGGAAGCCCTAAGAAGCCTAATTCGGTGTTTTAGGCACCTTAAAATTCTGAATTTGAGTGCAAGTGGCATAAAAAAAGGTGCACAGATCCATCGGTGATTTGATTTATTTGAGATATCTTGACCTCTCAAACACTCTTCTTGAAACACTACCAGAGACAATTGGTCATCTGTGCAATTTGCGAACACTTGATCTCTCAGGATGCACTGATCTGCTAGAGTTACCCGGAGAAATAGTACACTTGATAAACCTGATTCATTTAAATATAAAGGATTGTCCAAGGCTTGCTTGCTTGCCTTTTTTTCGGAGCAAGGATTCTTTTTGGTGGGACAGGACGGACACGACGCGGATTCAGACTTTACCAAGAGTTATTGCTAGCAATTATAGCCTTCAGTCGCTCCATCGTTTTTATCTTCGAGGTGAGCTGAAAATTAAGCACCTTGAGAATGTTACTAAGCACTCTGGACTTCCTCTGCTCTCACATATGCAACTTCACACACTGGAACTATTTTGGGGTGGTGATGATGAAGGCAAGTTAAATCAAACCACGTCAAGAGAAGCCAGACAAACTGAAGCTAACTCTGAATATTTGATGACAGTGCTTCAGCCAAGCCCCTGTATCAGAAGGTCGTCAATAAATGGATATCCAGGACCTCGATTCCCACTTTGGATGAATCCAGATGCAATCAGCAACTTGACAGTGCTCGAGTTAATCAATTGCAGAAATGTTGAAACTCTCTCCATGCTTGGCCAGCTTCCAATCCTCAAGTGTCTCAACATCCAAGAAATGGGCAATGTGGTTAAAATCGACAATGAGTTCACCGGTGGAGGAATGAGGTCGTTTCCATCATTGAATGAACTTACCCTTGGAGACATCCCTGAACTAAGAACTTGGGAAAACACAGGTTCAACAGAAGCTTTCCCTTGCCTCAAGAGACTATCCATCATGAAATGTCCACTATTAAAAACAGTGCCATGGTTTCCAGCTCTTCAACACTTAATGCTGAAAGACTGTGATCCAGTGTTACTTAGATCAACGGCAGACCTAAGAACACTTTTGACTCTTGTTCTTGACTCCTTTCTAGAGTTAGTTTTCATACCAAAAGTACTGGTGGAAAATTGTTTGCTTCTTGTGTCTTTGACAGTCATATCTTGTCCCAAGCTTCACGCGTTGCCCGCTAATTTGGGGAGAGTCGCAGCTTTGAAGTCATTGAAAATTGGTTGGTGTGAGATGCTAGACAGTTTGCCTCTCGGATTAGCAAATCTCATCTCTCTGGAGAATTTGGAAATCATTGAGTGTCCTACTTTGATTGCTCTTCCAGAGAAAAGCTTAGAAAGATTGAGCTCACTCCGATCACTCTCTATCGAAAACTGTAATGGCTTTACTTCATTGCCAAGAGGAATGCAGCATGCCACAGCCCTTGAGCGCCTAACAATTATGTATTGTTCTAATCTGACTTCTCTACCTGATGGCCTTCATAATCTCTTGGTACTTAAGAGCTTGACCATTATAAGTTGCCCAGAATTCGCATGTCTTCCAGCAGGAGTTCAATATATGAAGATGCTTCAAAATCTAGAAATCCGTATCCGTCCAAAACTCACAAAACTGCCAGAGGCAAAGAACCTCATTTCACTACGATCTTTGGCAATTTCAGACTGTCAAAATATAAAGTCTCTTCCAGAAGGCATCGAGCAACTTAGTGAACTTCAACACCTGTCCATTCAAGACTGTCCTGAACTTGAAAAACGATGCAAAAGAGGAGAAGGTGAGGACTGGCCGAAGATATCTCACATCCCATATGTTTATATTGGAGCATCAGTACTTCAAAACAGACAAGGCACTGCAGCCAGCTCCTCAAGTTCATAGGTAAATAATTATTCCCATTGTTCTTTTTTTTCATTATATTCATAAACAATACCTGCTGATTAAGATGTATAATTGGTGGAAATGGGATATAGTTGAAAAAAAATTGTTATGGAAAGTCAGAACTACAAAATTCCTTCCACAAATAATGCTTGTTCCTGGTATTATTGCAGGTGAGACTAGGCTGGCCAAAAGATGTATAGTATCTATTTGGCATGTCAACAATTTCCATGTAAGCTGCTTCTGAGACTTACTAATTGGACATCTAAAGTTCTATAGATAACTATCCTGTTGGCAAAAGCCTTTATGGAGCCAACCTACTAATTGGACATCTAAAGTTCTAAACTTTTAAATATTGAGAAATTAATCATAATTCTTCTTGCTGCTTCTGTCTGAAATGAATCAAAATAGCTGTTGAGCTTGTGTCTCACTGATTTCTTAATTACTTAAAACAGTGGTTCGTGTATCTATAAAATGTGGTTACAAGGCATTCGAGTAAATAGCACCTCTTTTCCTCTTGTAAGTATTGAAATTGATGCTTTACTAAGTTGACTCAGGCTCATTTGGTTCTAAAACTGGGCCATAGTTTGTCTGAACAAAGCCGAAAATGTAATGCTCTACCATCTTACTATTTAGCCCCAAGATGAACTTTATTCTGTCTTTAGAGCATATGAAGATTCTCGGGTCTACAGTCCTTGTACATACTTTTACGTTTGTTTTAAATCTATTGGCTTCTCTTTTTTCACGGTGCTTTTGTTTTTGCTTGCAGCCCCAAGGCGGTATCTGCTTTCGCATGTTGCTGCTTTTATCTCTACTTATGTAAGCCTGTTTTTATCTTGCTAAAATTATAAAACCAACAAGGTTTAGTGTTTACTGCCTGGACGAGTCTCTATTCCCCGATCTTAGTGTAAAATGCATTGTTTCTCGAACTTATATTCTCATGTGTGCTTTGTATGTTGATATTGACATTATCTGTAAACCCTGATTTGATTGTATTAATCATGTGTGCTGCTGCTTTGTTTGTTGTTACTCTGCAATCTGCGTTATAACCATTATATCCTTGATATTAAAAGACAATTCATAAATAATTATTCTTGATATTAGGAAAAAAAAAGGTTCAATTATATGAATATATAATCAAAGTGTTAAAATGTCCAACCCCTTATATCCTTGTAGTAACATTTACTAATTCATGTTAGTCTATCCCCTTATATTCTTGTAACGGATCCCGATATGCATATATGTATATATCGCTTCGAATCTTAACCGAATCCAAACCCTTCATTGGCCTCATGAATTACAAAAAACAATCTCTCATTGTGTCGAATGCAAGTGTCAAAAACGGGTACTTAATAAAAATTAAGTATTCGAACAACATGGCTCAAAACTACCCAAAATATAAACCATACACATCACTTCGGGGAAAGAATCAGATTAGAACCTTTTTCCCATCAACTGAAATGGGGTTGAAGAGCCCATAATATGTTTAACTCCATCATATGTAATGAGGCTTGATATTGTCCCATGTAACATCCTAAGGATCATAGAGTTAGATAAAGCATGTTTTTTGTATGTTTCTTAGCAGATGTTCAATGGTAAAAATTAGCTACATTTGTTCAATGAAATTGAGTTCCAAAGACCAGCCTCCAGAACATTAAATTCATTGGTTAGTTCCTTCCCAGGAGGCAGGAGCTGATCTTTCTGCAAAATTGTCACGTTCGTGGGACATTGTACGCAAGATTAAGAATTGTTGTATTGATCGAGTATTCTTGTTAGAACTTTTCTCATTTTATGGTTAACAATGCCTAAAGTAGAGATCGATGGCAAGGAGGGGAATATGTTTCAGCAAAAGTACACAACTTGAGGAAGAAGAAACAAAGTCACAATATATGAAACTGCTATCAAATTATAAAAAATAAAGAAGTTTGGCCCATTAGACATGCATGAGTTTTTTTTTCTCCCGAAGTCCTTTGTTTGATCCACCCCAAGGTTAAATGTCAAAATCTTAACTTTTACACCAATTAAAAGCTATCGTGTATATTGATCTGGCATACAATGTCATTATTAACTGCCATGTGGACATGTAACGTCATTATTTCAATTTATGTTTCACTCTTTTTGGACAGGTAAAATCGATGATAATATGAGGAGCAAAAATCGAATGAAAGGAAGAGAATGAACTGCAAGAAGGTTTTGAGCCAATGCTCAGATTAATCTTTATTCCCCTTACAATTGAGGTGGGGAAGGACTCTTTTTACAGTGCCTCTACATAACCCTTTTCTACTAGATCTCAAACTCTATTAAAGCAAGATCAAAATGGGATTATCTATAATCTAGAGTTCTATCCTTTGAATCTAATACTACTTGGTATCTATTTACTTGATGTAATTAGTCTCTCATCATCGGGCTCTCTAGATCGTTGTGAGATTGGGCCAACATTAGTGGCTTGTTGCTCCCAAAGTGTTGCGGTGAACCCTCTGGGAGGCTAGGCGTGCAATGGTCAGATGTCCTTGAGTGCGGCCCGTGACACATGGACATGTAGCCAATTTCACTCAAGATCTAGGATCCCCAAGCGGGTATGTGCATTGTGCGCACCTTTAGAATTAGGCCCTACTCTGTGAGTGTCAATTATTAAAAGATCGTTAATCTAAGAAATAATAAATCAATAAAATATAAATATTATATTAAAATATTGAACGAACAGAACAAGAAATATATATACAACATATCTAAAACCAAATCGATTAGGAACGAGTTGAGGCCTATAGCTACACAGTTTTCTTAATACAGATTTTCGGCCACTCCTTGGAACTTAAGATTTTTAGTAGTCTATCTCCTAGTATACAACAACTAGATCAATTACAATAACACAACTGCAAAGATCATGAACTATAACCTTGCATTCTCCTATCATCAAAAACTACTTTTTGAAATCACAAAGTAAAACAATAGAAAATTCTCTGTGTTTTTGAGTTGTGTAAAACCTAGAAGGTTTACACGCTATTTATAGGAGTTTCATGAGGGTATAAGAAATCTTTTGACCTAATGGAGCATTTATCATTTGAGAATTAATGAGCAATTTTCAAACTTACTGTCTGAATTAAAGGAAGTTTTTTATATTTATCCTTTTAATTCTAAAACATAATTGGAAATTATATGTTATTTTTGAGGAAATATTTGGGTTAAAATATTCGCAAGCGCACATAGGACCATACCGGTCCGGACATCTTACCCACATTGTGCATCGTTGCACATTTACCAACCAACAATTAGCTCTGCATTTTTTCACAACAACGTTTGAATTTCTCGTTCAAAGCTATAAAATTATCGTTTTTTCCAACACCAATTGGTATGAATTTGTAGCCGGGGTATCTACTTTGTGTTTCTTGGTCTCAAGGATAATGTTTTGCTTAGCCTGTCTTTGTAATTATTAAAGGTTGATTTCTGATCGGCAAACATTGCAAGTCTCCGAAGACAGCATGAGAATAGTAGTAGTAACTAAAGGACTTTGACTCGTGTTTGTTCATTATTACTTCTCTAGGTTGCAGACGTTCTTTTGTTTTAATATCATCCTCTTGTCCCCCTATCCCCTATCTTTTCTCGTTTCTTTGGGACATAGATGCTGCAATTATTTGTGGCATTGCATGCTCTGTTTGTCGTACGTTCATAGTAGGGCCTCAAAACCACTATTCAGCTTCAAGGTATATATAGGTTCTTTGAATTGTGAGAGTACAGACAATTTCAGTGGTAATGTCAAAGAATCTTAAACGTGCTTGCAGACAATTTACCTCAACTCAGACTAACCATATCATGACTCCCCCTATCTCATTAGCTGGGTCTATTCTCAATATTTCCAGGTGGATTATTACTTATTTAACTGGAAATGAGTTATTTGGCTTCAAAATTGATATGCTACTTCTAACTTCTGCCTCCATATTTCTTGTATGATAAGCATGTCATATTTTTAATGAGTATAACTTTTTCACTCAAAGAGATATGAATCTAAATGCAATCATCTGATGCAGATCTTGGTGATCTTTATAAATTTTGAGAATCTTCTTTGATCATGCTTATAGGTCCATACATATGTTACTCGACTTCCAAGCTACGAACTTTTCACTTGTCTTGCTGTCAATTTGTTTTGACAATAATTGTATGGTTAGGATACTTTCATGTCATTCATTGCCAGACCATCTCCCTCGAGTGTAACAGACCATACCTCACTTTACTTGCAGGAACTTCTTTGTCTCGACTACAACAACAATTCATCCAAAGGATTGGAGTGATGATCGGAATGTGCATGCTTCCGTATTGTACTATCTTTCTTTTTTGACCGGCAATTTTCTCCACCCTAATCATCAACCATTATAAGCACCAGTCTTTGGAACCTTCTGCATATACGAACAAAAATCTTCTCCCTTTTTGTGTCCGTATGTACGCCCCAACACTAAAAAACTAAATCTTATACTTTAACCCTAAGCCTTAAAAACTAAACCCTACATCCTAACACAAAACCTATTTTTTTAATATTGGAACATACATAGGGCATCAAAAAGGGACAGATGATTTATGTTTAAAAGTTTTAGCATCTTTACTAAAATTTAATAAATTTGGAATTCAAATTCCTTACCATACGGAATAGAAATCCTCTACTCTTTTAGGGCCCCTATTTATGCTCCACACTAAAAATTAGGTTTAGGGTTAGGGTTTAGGAAATTTAGTGTATGGTGTATTTTTAGGGTGTAAGGTTTAGGATTTAAAATTTAAGGTTATGGCTTAGAATTTAATTTTTTAGGGTTGGGTAGAAAAAAAACCCAAAAGTTGGATAAGATTTGTCCTACCCTACTTAGCCTTCCCAAACACTTTATATGGCTTGTTGGACTGAGTTTTCCCAAAACCCCTCTTATTTGTTGGGTTGTTGGAATAAGAAATGGAGTTGAAAATGTCATACCATAAAAGGAATACAGTAGAAAATAGTAAACAGCATGAATCTCCCAAATGAACAAAAAAGTCAAAGCCACCAAGTCAGAAAGTGGGAATCTCTATTTCCATTGTTTGCTTAGCTTTCATTTCAAGGCAAAATATACTTTGGAGTAATAATCAAGCAGAGCACACACTTAAAAGAACACAAAGTTCTCTCCTACTCCTAGCCTTATCATCCACGTGTTTCTCAGCTAGAGTGTTTAGACAAATTGTTTTTCTTTTTCCCATAATATTAAAAAATACATATATGTTTATTATCCTAAAGCTAGCTTTGCAGTCTTAGACTTTATTTGCGATTGAGGTGGTAAAATTAAGAATTGGGGTAGACTAAGATTTGAGAAGCTAAAAAAATTAATTTTTGCAAATCAAGGTTTGAGAAGCTAGTTTGGGAGGGCAAACCAATGTTTTGATACTCAAAAGTTGCATGTTTTTTATTGCTTCTAACTTCTCAAACTGACTTTTCCACACAACTTCTCCACACAATTTCAACCGCAAACAAGTCCTTAGTGGCAAAAGGCACGTCTTATCTTGGATCATAATCATGATTGCTTTCTAATTGATTGA
Organism: Hibiscus mutabilis; assembly: GCA_019671005.1. Classification (NCBI taxonomy): domain Eukaryota; kingdom Viridiplantae; phylum Streptophyta; class Magnoliopsida; order Malvales; family Malvaceae; genus Hibiscus; species Hibiscus mutabilis. The sequence goes on along the minus strand of CM033752.1, from coordinate 43,075,525 downwards.
CTTTACATTAACAAAACTATATATTAGACAAATTTGATTGGGTGAATGAGAGAAAGTGTTAGAATGGTCGGTTATTGTTTAAAGGAACTGAAAACTATATCTCTAAACAAACCTCAAATACCCTTACTTTGTCAAACCTATCAATATAATGGTCTTTTGGAAACGTGTCCATCTCTTACTACATGTACCCTACGAACATATACGTATGGTGTAGACGTATTGCATTTTAAAATATGTATATTATATTAGTGTAGGGGAAAAGTCATTGCTATAACTGCTCACTGCTGCTGCTTTTTTGCAGTTCTTCGGTGACCATCCAAATACCACAGGATTGGCATCTTTGAAGTTGATCAAGTATATATATAATTGACATGATCCAAAATAGCTATAGCTAGCCAGGGCTACCATTTTTCTAACTTTTTTCATTGGTCAGCACGGCATATTTTTGATCGCTTGCAAGCCTGGCCGTTTCATTCACTATATATATAAAACAATCCCCCGGCCCCCTCCCTATATGTACTTTTAACTTTTTATACTTTTTCTTTCTCTAAAAAAATCTCTAACAATCGGTAAAAAACAATACACTTTCAGAAAAAAAATAAGTTTGAATATTAAAGACTGTATTATTAAAAAACAATCATGAATAGTGACAAATTAATCTCCGATGCTCTGAAAATAACGTTTGAAATCCATGTTTCCAAATAAAAAGCCATATCTTACGTCGAAAACATGTTCATTTTTCCAACTTGACTGACTTTCATGTACAGGTTTTGCATTTGTCTATATCAAGAAGGAATATCATGGCATACATAGACCGAAAGGATACACTTAGATATAGGGTTATGCATGCAATCCCAAGGTGTTGTTGCCAATGGCTGCAGCCTGCATGGGGGGACAAGACGATGCAAAATTATTATCACTGTAGGAGTAATTACAAGCGTAGCTTTGAGGTATAGACAAAAAGTGGCAAATGAAAATGCATACATCAATAATATGGATCATTGAGGAGAAGACCCCTATTTTGAAGGCTTTTTTTAAAAGGAAACAATTCAGAGAGCAGTAGGGGGTTTTGGAGCTTTTGACACAAATTCTTCAATGGCCACTCGAAACACTTGTTATGGTTTACAAGATAATGGACAGTGGCCAGGGCGGCATAGCTTAGCTTCATTCCCTTTCATTTCACTAAGAAAGATAAGGCCGACCACTACGCTGAAAGAGGATTTGACGCGTGGGGTTATCTTTGAAGAGACGTTTATCAAGGCTACAGTCTCCGATATTTTTGGAGATCTAAGCCAAAATTTAAAAACAAGCCATTGTAAAATGAAAGCATATTCTATTAATTTAAACAATTAATTTAATATTTTATTAACAAATGCTATCAAAAAATATTTCATTAACAAACATTTATTTTTATTGTTTTGTTTAAAAAAAATCTTAAATACAACTAAAACAATAAAGAACAACCACTAACTTACAATAATTGTACCACTTGAAAAATTATTGAAAGTTTTAAAGGCGGAAGGAGAGGCCTGACCGGGCGCTCATGATGGAAACGGCATGATCAAGGCGAGATTTGGGTAAATTGCACAAATACCTTTGCCAGTTTTAGCCATTAATTGTTTGTGTGGTCTAATCAATCTGTTTATACACTGATACTAGGGCTCTTAAAAACCCTTTCTTTGGTGCATACATTCTACTCCACTCCACTCTTTCTGAGATATTGGGGCGGTTTTGATTAAATTTTGGGGCTCTTTGTTTTGTTTAGAATTGTTTCTCTCATGTTTTGTTTGGGATTTTCAATTGGTGAAATGGGATTCTTGTGGCACACAAAATGATGACATTGGTGCTCCTTTGTTCAAAAGTAGAGTGGAATGAGATTATAGACAAGTGTCACTTTTTTTTTCTAAATCACTTCAGCAATAAGACATTAAAAATTATTATAGTGACATAAATATATTATTTATTTCTTAATATAGACGATGTAAAGTCTAAGTCTTAAAATTTAAAGACGTATGGATTGAAGAAGCTCCGGTCGCCGTTGAAGCTGTGGTTCAATCGAACCGCTGGTGGATTAATACGCCAAGCTAGTGTCTTTCTTGTTTCTATAATCGGAGATTCCCTCATCTTTAAACTCCGATGCTTGATTTCATCATCTGCATGTCGCCGATCTATCTTGCTCCTGGCCCGGAGTGCTGATCTCAGATGGTGTTGCTGGTTCCCTTTGAAGAAGGTGTTTAGTTTTGGGTTTTAACGTTTCATCTTCATTTTTCCAGTTTTATGAGCTTTTATTGTTCTAGTTTACTTTGGATTGTAGTTTATTCTTGTGTTTTGTTTTGTTTCTTGGACAAGTTGTAACCCATTATCCGTTTCCTTCCTCTCTTAATAATATTCAACCAGCATTTTTCAAAAAATAAAACCTAAAGACGTAACCTAAAATTATATGTTTAAATTATTTATAAGTATATGTTAAGTTTTTTAAATTTTTAATTTTTATTAATTAATTTAATGGTGTTCAGCGATATTCATCGTTAGTGGTGTTCAGCGGTACTCATCGAGCGTGGTAGACTCATCTTAAAATTAAATACAGTATTTTGCTTTAACAAAATATTGTAACAAGTTGTCTAATTAAAACATAACATATAAAGTAAATTATGAGGTTGATGAGGATATGGTTTTATTACCAAAAAAAAAAAAAAGTACTAGTACTTTATACGACCAAAAAGTCCAAAAGCTACAACTTTTGGAATATATGTATCGAGAAGGAAAAGAAGTTCTATAAAAGAATAATAAATAAAATAAAATAAAATAAAATAAAATAAAAGGTAGTGCAGCATATATAACCCGATTCACGGAGTGCCACACCTTTTAAAGGTAATTCCTTTAGTTACTCAGTTGCATTGCTATATATCTGTTATGGAGACATGTAATAGATAAGAAGATAAGGGAAAACAAAGGAAAGGTGGTGTAGACGGACAGTAGAGTAGAGTAGAGTAGAGTAGAGTTTATATTTTATATTTGGTTTAAATGAAAAATAGGTGCTCAAAATATGTATTTTTTAATTTTAAGTGTCTAAAGTATTTTTTTTATAAAATTGTGTTTAAAGTTTTAAAAGTTATAATTTTAGGTGTTTGACCGTTAATGGGTGTTAAAAATATTTTTTAACCAACCAATGCTTGACACATGGCATATTCAATTATAACTTTTGAAACTTTGAGCACTTATTGTTATAAAAAACACTTTAGGCATTTAAAATTATAACTTTTAAAATTTTAGGCACCTATTTTTACAACAAAAAATACTTTAGGCATCTAAAGTTCAGAAAAACATACTTTAAACACCTATTTTTCATTTAAGCGTTTATATTTACTAGTAAATTTTACAGTAATGTAATTTTGTTAAAAATTAAGACTAACGTTCTTCAATTATTAAATATAATTTTTTAGTATTTTTAATATTTTTTATAATATCAATTATATTTTTAACACCAAATAAAATTTAAACACATCTTATGCACAGAGATGTTTGAACTCGTTCTCCTTTTTACTAGTGATCACTACTTGAGTTCAAATACCTAGTATTCATTCTTCTACAAACGAATCAATAATAAGTAAAACTTTGTTAACCATTTTTTTAGTTTTTTTAAATATTGATTTTTTACTTCTTAATTTTCTTAAAATTGTTTTAGGTTGTTTGATTCGGCAAAAGAATATATTTTATTTAATTTCCAAACTAGAAAATAGGTGGCTTTCAAAATGGAGCACTTTACATGTGACTGTTCACTATTCTATTATTGTTGTTGTTATTATTTTTATACTCTAGTGTTGCATGCACTTGTTATATGTGAAAGAAAAAGATCGAAGAAACCCCATTTGTTGAGTATTGTTTTTAATTTTATATTTTGGAAAGGGTTTTTCACCAAGTGTGCTTTTGGCTGATTCGGCAAAAAGTTAGATTGGGAATTCATTTTTAGAGGAAGTTAATTTCGTAATTATTTTTTTAATTCGAAATATTTGTGTAAAAATGCCTAGACTTTGTTTCTTCGGTTGAAGCAGAAGCAGAAGCAGGACCCCAATAGCCTGTCTTCATCCCAATTATAAACTCCATTCGCATATATAAATCCCATCAGGAACATGGAATCACTGTTAGCCCATCAAATAAAAAAACAAGTATAGTGTTGGTAGGAAGAGAAAGAGACTTGTTTATGTTGAATTTTATTTATGTATTGATGTCCAGTGACTTGAATTTAATGTGGCGATGGCAATTAATATACCCATATTGTCCACTATATAATAAGCTTGGACTAGCCTTTTATTATACTAAAATAATAAATATATTTCCCATCAAATAAGATTCTTGAAGATTGGACGTGCTTTAAAGCAACTAAAGAAAATTGAAAAGGTTGGAGTTTAATTTATTAGCTAGTAAAGTATTATTTCAAGTTCAGATATTAGCATTGCCACTCTTTAAAACCATGATTAGTATGCTAACTTTCCCTTTTTAGCAAGTGCTCAAGTTCAGAATCTCTTTAAAACAACCGACTGTCACTTCTCAATTGCTCCAAAAACATATACTAAGATTAGTAATTTAGACATATTTGTTTCATTCTACTTTTGTTATTAATATATTATAATAGTTGAACATGAACAGTAAAAAAGAAAGTTTAAACAAGAAAACTGAGATCAAAGGCTCTCCTGTACAGTAGAAATCAGGGTGGGAAATGTACTAAAAACGAGTTATAATCTCCCGATGGAACTCTTTTTATGAGACGGCGGGGCAAAAAATGAAGGGGCGGCAAACTCTGATTAGTGCGAGTTAGATAAGAGCGGGCTTGTTTCAAGGGGAGCGGACTTCACCAACTCGTCATTAATGCACAGAATGGTCTCCTCTACATCGCCCTTGTTCTTGTTGTTGGTTCCCTTGGGTTTAGGTGAAATTAGAACTGGTTTAATGTTGCTTGTTGTTTGTGTCAGCACTCTGGCTCTCTCCACTTGAACCATCCAATCTGTTTTCCAAAGAACTACTAGCATGAGCGAAGCACATGAGGCTTGAGCCGCAAGCAAACCGAGCCAGAGTCCGGCGAACCCAATTTTGAACACGAACCCCATTAGGATAGCCACCGGCATCCCCACGAGGTAGAATGAGCCCAAGTTTATGTTGGCTCCGGTGGTCGGCCTTGCGCTACCCCTCAACACCCCGCAACCGGTTGTCTGAGGGCAATTCCCAAGCTCACATAGCCCCGCGATCGGCAACGCGACGGCTGTAAGCTCTAGGATTTCGGTATCGTTGGTGAAAAACTTGCCCCATTGGTGTCTCATCAAGGTCGTGAACAACATTGCCAAGAGGCCCATAGATACGGCGCAAAGGAGGGAGACGATCATGGAAATACGAGCTTTCCGGGGCCGGTTTGCACCGAGTTCATTCCCGACACGTGTGGAAACTCCAACGCTTAAAGCCGAAGGGAAGCAATAGACTAGAGAGGTTGTTTGAATAAGGATCCCCATGGAAGCAATGGTAGCCTTGGGGTTAACAAGCAAACCACACATCAATATCATGAACTCGTACCACCACCATTCGAGGCAAACCGAGGCACAAGTCGGCACAGCAAGAGCAAGCAGAGACGACCATCCTTTAAGACAATCGATGCTTGGAGTTACCCAAGAATCCTTATGCACACCCGACAAGTAAACGAATGAAGAGAGGAAGAGGAAGACGTTGAGATTTGTCCACACCATGGATATAGCCACCCCTGCTACACCAAGCTTGCAATGGAAAACAAGAAGGTAATTCAATGGGACGTGGAGAACCACAGAGATGGCCGAGCAGTAAGTCACGGGCAACGTAATGCTTTGAGTCCTGAGGTAGATTCGAAGCGGGTGAAGAACCGAAAGGAAAAAAAGATCGGGAATGGAGAAAAGAATAAATGTATGAGCCACGGATGATATTTCTTGGTTTTGTCCACACCAGAGAAGAATAGTTTTCATGTAGACCCACATGAAAGAGATGGGGATAGAAGCCGAGAGGAGGAGAAGCACCGTTCTCTGCAGCGTTAACCCCAGGAGTTTCCATTGTTTGGCACCATAAGCTTGTCCACAAATGGGCTCCATTCCCGTGGCTAAACCAGAGATTACAGAGTAGCCAGTAATGTTCGCAACACCAATAGCGAGAGAGCCACCAGCGAGCTCCAGTTCACCAAGATAGCCAAGAAACAGCATGGAGATCATCGCTTTCGAATATAGAAGTAAACTACTGATCGCTGTCGGGCCTGAGATCTTCCCTATGGCTTTTATCTCTTCCACAGCCTGAGATAAATACAACATTAGATGATATATATTGATAAAAACAAATACATTTAAGCAGTTTTTATACCTCGGAGAGAGTAGGCAATCTATGGAGTTCATCATCATTGGGAATGCGAAGATCCACAGTTTTGTTGCAAAGGGTTTCTGTAGGAGGGAGAAAGGAGGATGTTGGAGAAGATGGGTTTGGGTTATACATAGCTACAAGTTAGCTATCTTAAATTTATGGATAAAAGAAGTTATGGGGGAAAAAGGGAAAGAAACGAAAAGAGAAGGGATAAGTTAAAATGAAAATTGATTGCAATGGTAAAGAATACTGCCTCTGCTTATTATGTTGATTGTGCTTATTTTGGGGGGTTTGGAGATGGAATGGAAGTCGATATTTATACACAGGCCGTTGGGGCCTACGCTTTAGGTTCTCACAAAATTCTGAAGGAAAAATGACTCAAAATGCTGTGGAAGTTGGCCGCCCACCCTATCCTTTCTTTAGCTTTTTTCTTCCTTTTTCTCTCTCTTAGCTGAATGTGAAGGTTAGTCACTTTGAATTCGAATTCTCCTTATATGTTCAACAAGTGAGACGGAGAGTATACTTTAAGAGAAAGATATTAAAATGTATGTATTTGTAACTAAAAGAGATAAATTAACAAGTTTATCTTGAATTCGTCCATTAGCTTGATCCTCTAATTGGAGAAATGACAGAAGCATATCAGCAGAATATATGTCTATATCAATGTAAGTTTGTAGGCAGATCGATTGGTTTTGCATGTTCCAAGGCAGCCATGCATGTAACATGTTCCTATCTCTCACAACCCATGTGGTAGAAAACGCATACCAAGGCACCAGTGGAAAACCGAACATCGATCCCTTGAGAATAGTTGTTCAATATGAGAGGTGACAAGCTTTTGGCCAGACATCTGCATTTCTGGTCCCCCATTTGTTCGTTTTTGAAGTAAATAACCGGCTTGGCATTAAACCAAATAAAATCACACTTAAATATTCCCACAATATGAACTTGTGGTGGAGTTTCTTTCTCTGACATATATGGCTACAAAGTTGGCTGCAACTCCATCGGTGACTTAAAATATACAGTGTGGAGAAAAAAAGAGAAAGAAACGCTTGTCTTTTTTCTCCATCAAGAAATATGCTAAGATCTTAACCTCTTATAAATAGTATCATCAGAAACAATAAAATATTACTACAATTGAGCCTTTTCAAAGTTTAGCAGTCTGGAGTGTGTGTGTTTGCTGATATTGGGCAAGTTGCACAGGCCGTGTTTGGTCCAATTAGGGGAACAAAATCATGCTTTGTTTGCGGTAAACTAATGGAGAGCTCTCAAGCAAATGCTACACGACATGTGGGGATTTAGGGGTTTCTTCTTCCGAGAAACCAAAGTGACATATCCAATGGCTAATTTTTATTTTACAAACAAGATAAAAGGGTGTAGGGGGGGGGGGATTGGTGAGGCAGGTACTGTTTGATGAAGGGGACCACCAAGTGTGTTAATGGATATATGACAGTAGAGATGGCTGTATGGAGAAGCCGCAGCTGGAAAAAAGGGAACACTGATACACAATTACGTGCTCCAATTCCAACCATTTATAATCCATATTCTCATGATATAGTTGCTCTATCAAGCCAAGCAGCTTAACCCCTTCTCTCTCTTTTCTCATTTTGCAGACTATACTCGACAGCTTAGAGAATCGGTTTTTACTGTTATCAGACTCCAATCGTCTCCTGCAAGATAAGTTGCTGTAGATGAGAGAAGTGTGTCATCAAAAAATCGAATAAATTCATAGGTTGATGCTTCAGGAGGGGAAATATAGAATTGATGCCTTAAATAAGTGCCACTTACTATAACTTCATATGCCAATAAGTTCAGCTTGATGGAACTTGAATGTACATAAATAAAAAAGAACAAAGCACATGGTTTGATTTTTTAGTTTTGTTCCTTAGGGGGAAAGTCGCAAGCATTCCAAAATTATTTATTAATACTGTTATACAGTTTCCAATGTTCCACCCAAATGGCACCAAAACCAATGCATTTCAGGCACGTTGACAGGGTACAACTTTTAACGATATTACCAGAAAGGTTAATATTTCAGTTCTCGGCCATTTCATGGACACTGATAAAAGTGCAATAAAACACGAAGTTATTCCAATGTTTAGGTGGCAAGCAAGCAACAGCACGGGGTGATATAGGTTAAAATTTAATAAAACAGAATAACCATAAAGAGAAGCACCATTTCATAAAAATAAATCAAGCTTTTTTCCAAGGAAAAAGAAAAGGATCAGAGCATAAAAAAAAACATGTTTCTGTCAAAGATTTTCAATCAGCACAACTCACATACTGTTGGCCACAGAGCACAATTCACCACCTTCATTCAACAAATTCTGGCACAAGACAATGCATGAGATTCCAATACATCATGATTGAACCACAAATGGGCAATTGCAATGTTTCCTTTCACCCAATAAAATTCTTTGTAGAAAAAATAAAAAAGTTGATTTGAGGTTTTCTAAGGAATAGATCCCAATCAGCAACAACTTATCTCGGTGCTAAGGGAAGTAGTAGAGTCCCGGACCAATTCCGAAAAAATCACACACTCCAGGCTTTCACCAGCATTACCAGCAGGTGGACTAAATCTCGAATCACACAATTACTTGTCTCATCCAGAATTCAATGAAAGCTACAATATATCTTTCTTTTTATCAATACATACTTCATTGAAAGCTACAAATATTTGTTAACATTATATTTAAGTTGCCGTCATGACCAACATGCAAAATAATGCTCTGTCAGTATTTCATTTTCCATCATTTCCATTTTGAAGGGCTGCCCCAATGAATAATTCCACAAACTTATTGTTCTAGAAACAATCTTGTCCTAAGTTTCTGGTTTTTAAGCTAAAAAATGTAAAAGCTTTAAACTCACTATTTGCAACGTAATACACCGATAGTATTTCAAATGTCAAAAAAGAATGCAGCGGCAGTTGTAGTAATTTTATTGATCAATAAAGTAACAATAGCATATATACAAAATCTCGATGTCTGAACACTTTGATATTCACGTTGAAGGCATACAAAAAATAAGGTGCAACAAAGTACCTCACGGGAGGGCCCTGGTCTTCTGTGGTGTACCTCGAGGGATAGCCAAGATTGCCATAAGTCCACTCATGAGGGACGCAACACCAGCTACAGCAAAAGCTGGTGAGTTTCCACCACCAAATAGTTGATCCCATGGTCCACTTCCAACGGACACCAGAACCTATTGGTAACAACCGAAGTTTCACAATTTAAATTGAAATATAATACAAGAATCTGTCAATGAAAACATTATATTGTATACACCATATTAAGTTGGATTGATAGATCTACATATTTTCCCTTGTTTAGCTACACAGGAGGGGAGTGTCGAGTATTGTCTTTCCACGTTTATTAAATACTGAGTTTCCTAGTGTCTTAAATTCAAGTTGGTCCCCTCCATTTATTACCAATTGATTTTAGGTCGGATGCTTAACAAAACTAAATGAGAAGTGAAAACTTAATGGATCATCTTCCATCAAATAGTGGGAGTGGGATGCTTGATAGTATCTAAAAGATTGACCATCTGTGTGCATGTGTGTGTCCATGAGAGAGAGTTCTCGCCAATAAATCCTTTGCGAGTTGGACATGAAATAGCAACTAATAGTTTAAACCTAAGTTAAAAGAAAGGCTCAAATCCAGTCAACTTCAATTTTTTTAAAGTGGTGTACTAATGAATATGAGATGATCATTTCAAAATACATAAGACAGCCTAATATTTAATGACATGAAAAACAGTGAGTTGTTTAAACCCCATATATGAAATTTCTAAGAGAAGCTGAAAATCAAATCCACTTCAATTTTTCAAAAGTGCATCAATCAATGAAATGATCATGTCAAACAGCGTAGCAATCAAGTTTGGTTTAGCCCCCATCTACAAAAACCCAAAGAAAGGGAAAAGAAAGTAAATCGTGATAAAATGAGTTCAGGTGGTAAGCAATACCTGTGGAATAACAATAGCAAGGTTTAGGACACCCATTGACAATCCTGTAGAAAACAACACGGAGAATAAGACCTTAACCACCTATCCAGAAGGTAAGAAAAGAGCAACATATTAGATACAAGAATAAAAATATTGCCTACCTTGACCAAGTCCCAAAAACTCAATGCGTGTGGATATCAAGGCATATGGAACACTGTAAGTAATCTGCAATAGAATACCAATAGCAGTTAATTGCACAAACTAAAAACTCCCAACTTTGTTCTTTCAATTTTTAAAGAAGATTAATTGAGACTTTGGCAGGACAAAGTTAAACTCAGACCCACTCATTAGTTTGGACCTGTTTTAAGATCCAGCTGTCATATTAAATTACATTAAATAGGGCAGGCACAAGTGGATGATGTTTTATGCTTTGAACCAAGAAGATCATCAAGTAGAGATTGATTAAACTGCAATTTTCTCACTGGCTACATAGTCCATGTGAAGAAAACAACTACAATCAAGATACGTTTATTCTTGACAAATTCAATTAAAACTTCTAATGATTTTCTGTAGGAAAGAGAGCAACTTACCGCCAAAGGAAAGCCAAGAATGGAAAAAATCAGTAGTGCAGCAATCACAATGCCAGCTGGAGGTAGATCACGGCCAATATAACCCATATGGTTTGCCACATATGATAGAATGAGCATTGAGAGAAAGCACAGGGCCATGAGAATGCTTGAAACTCCCCAGACAAAACCAGCTCCTCTTTTTCTACAAAGCTTCTCCATAAGCACTGACGTAATTCCCAGAACAACGGAATTCAACATCAATCCAAATGAACCCATTCTGACCCCAACAGCATAATTCGATCCAACATTTGGCTCACCACCATAGATCTCTCGACCCATCCAGTCAGTATCAAAGAGAAGAAAAGGGAACCATCCAATCCAATTTAGTGCAGTAACAGATAAGATTATCCATATAGTCCCTGAGAAATATCTAAACGTTCCAAATAATTTCCAAAGAAAAGCTTCTTCGGCACTGCCACCTGAGTGTTCAGGCCCCTCTTTATTAAAGGCTGTAGATATCTCAACTGAACCTAGAGGCACTTCCTTGGCAGCTAAAACACTCAAATATGTTGTAACTGCAATGAAAATAACGTCTAGACAGAAAGCAGACTTGAGATTTGCACAGTCAACATTACAGGCAGCTGTCCGGGTAAATGGAAAAATCTTAAACCAACTACTGTAAGATCCTGTTGCATAGCCAAGAATATTGCCAATGGCCATGAATAGTGAGAAGTAAGCATTTGCCACTCGAGTTCTTCGATGATCCTTTTCTGACATAAAAAAAACAGAAGACAATGTCAATTTGTGGTTGGTTTCATTGTTTCTATATTTATACATTAAAACGCTGCAAACATGATAGTAATTTTAATTTGTTTGTGCATCCAAGTTTGCATGGCAAAAATGTAAACACAGAAGTATCTTCACTTGCTTTGCGGTTAGAATCGCAAATCTTTAACAACAACTACCAAGTTTCTTTTATTTATTCTATATGATGGAACTCTATGTATTATTGTCATGAAATGATTGTTGTATGACAGGGATAAGTTATAGAAAACTTGTTGACAGAGAAGCTTGGTTTCATGCACAGAAAATACATTGTAAGGAGTATCCATCAGAAATTATAAACATGAAGATATATCTCCTACAATGGCAATTTTGTTGAACAAGCTCGGAAGTTTATTTCTTTTTCTTTTCATTGAAGTTTATGACTTCATTCATTCTCGAGGGAAATGAACTGGTCATATAATATCGTTAAATGATCCAAACAAGCTCCATTGACAAAACCCCAAATCAGTAAAACTTCAATACTTAAGCATAGCATTGCGTTTGCAAACCACCTTAATTAACTGAAGAAATCAAATAGTCAACTAACCGTTCGGAACAGAAAAAAATCAGTTTCATAAAATTATTACAACCACCACCAAAATTGTATTTGTATCAGAACACGACGGGGCACCGTCCACCGATGTTTTGTTGTGAAAGACTAAATTTCGACAAGCACTACAGGCACAATCATAAAAGGATGCAGTAATACCAATTAGCAAATGTAAAAACCATATATTACTTTGATGAGGGATGACTTATTATTTAAAAATATATATATGTAATAAAAGGATATGATTTATTTTTTACTTTCCCCATTTAAATAATTAAGCCAAAAAAATTGAAGGAAAAGAAACTAACCAGTAAGGTCAGCAAGAAGAGCTCTACAAGGACCTTGAGTCACGTTATTAGCAACATCAAGAATCCAAAACCCGAAAACAAACGCCACAATAGCTCTCGGCCGAGAATCTTCGGTATCGCCGCACAACCATCCGATATCGGCGGAGTGACCGATGATCAAAACGGCGACGATAATAGCAGCAGCACCAGCCACGATAAAAGGTCGTCGACGACCGAACCGGCTGTTGCATCGGTCGCTCATGTGGCCCATCAGAGGCTGAACCACGAGGCCCGAAAGTGGCCCGCAAAGCCATATGATGCTGGCCCACTGGTGAGGTATGCCTAGCTCTTGAACATAAGGTGTCAAGAGCGAGAGCTGTAAAGCCCACCCGAATTGTATCCCGCACGCTACGGAAGCGACTCGGAACAGCTGCCGGAGCCGAATTCTAGCTCGAACCGGCGGTCGGTTCGACGACGTTGGATGTCTCCCTCCTGGTCGTTGGCGGTTTACTTCGGGGGTGGCCATCCCTTTCCTTTGAATTTCAGGATCTTTTCTCCTCTTTCTCTCTTTCTCTCTCTATAACAGCTGCTGTTTCTATCTCTACAACCGAAATTTCGGGATCTGCAGTCGTTGAAAAATTGAGATTCCTTGTGGAATATAGAGAAGTGGCGGTTCCAGTTGAGAGGGTGGAGTGTAAGACTGGCGGGTTACAGTCTCACAAGAGAAACAATAAGAAACGAAAACGACCTTAGAGTTGAAGAAAATTACGAACAAAGCCACCCACGAATGAAAGCTAGAAACTAGGGAGATTAAGGAATGACCGAATTGGAAATTTGTTGTCCTGTTCCAAGGGCAAAATTCGGATCAGACATTTTTTGGATTGTCTTGGACAGTATTCGTAACAAAAACTCTTTTTTTGATCGAAATATTCGTAACAAAAACTCAATTGCTTTGTTTGTATTTCTCTTATAACAAGATTTCCGTTTCGAAATTCTAGGGCATAACTTCAAATGACGAGAGTAGCCTTCAAAAAATGCAAAACCAGATGGTCATTTTGGGGAGAACAGAAACAAATATCAATGATTAAGGGTTAGCTATAGGGGTTGTTAAAAAAAGAGCTTATGCTTAACCGCCAAGTATACCCAAAGGATCGCTTCAATTTCTTGTCATTTGAATTGTCGTTTTGTTAGTGTCCTGTCATTCTTTTCTTTACATATTTTTTTCTTCAGTTTCTCTCTCTCTTTGTTGGTTCACTAATATTGAAATTTAAAATCAATAATCAATTAATCTAATAAAATAAGACACTAATATTTTTAAATAAAATTAATGATTCAAATTTAATGTTGTGAATGAAGCGATTAAATTAAGAGCATCACCTTTATAATAAATTTTTATAATATTTTATTTAAATTAATTAATTAATAAACTAAATATTACCGTTTAAAACAAAATAATTATTAGAATTTGGAAATATCTTTTGATTTACATTGTTTTATATTTTTAAACAACTAATACACAAGGTTAAAAGTCTCTCAATTGGCATTAGGCTTGCTTTTTTTTTTTTTATCAGAGATGCTAGGCTTGCTTGCGTGCCTACATTCTCTTCTTTCATCTTTTATTTTTGGCTTAGTTTTTTTTTATATATTTGGTGGGCCAAACTAATTTTTTTTAAATAAAAATATTAAAAATTTTGGTCTCTAAATTTTAGTTGCGCCCACTATTTAAGCCTCTAAGTCTTGGTTTGTCAAAAGTTAAATTTTTTAACTTTTACAAAATTTTAATTTACCCACAGCAATAAAAAACCGGACATGAGTCTCTGCCAAATTGCAAGGGCGGAACATAGGTGTCGCCAATTTTTTTCAATAATAATAAAATAATTTTTTAATAAAAAATAAAATTAATTTTATAACTATTTCAACCTTTTAAAAATCTTATTATAATCCTCCTCAAAATTTTAATTTTATAATAATCTCCTTTTATAAATTTTTAGTTCCCTACGGCTAATTTGTTCACCGTCCGCATAAGCTCACCCATATTAATCTAATTTCTTCTTTTTGGGATAAGTAATAACTTATTTGCCCCCATAATACTCTAATTTCGGTCATTTTGTTAATTAATTTAAAAATAGTATTAAATAAATTAAAAGTCTTATTTCAATATTACAACAACTTCTTAATTAATTATTCATTACATAACAATTAATTATTAAATGAATTCAACGAGTGACTACAGTGAAAAATATATGATGTTTATCTAATGATACTCGAATTCGAGCACATGTGTTTGCAAGGTGTGTGCGCGTTGTCAAAGGGTTAAAAATATGAACAAATATTATCGTGTAATCGCACTAGTATATTAAAAATTAAATATTAAATAAGTTTATTGGTTAAAGAAACTCTTATAAAATATATAAAAAAATTTAAGGCCATGTTTGGTAAAGAGGGATTTGAGCCGAAATTAGAGGTTTGACCGGTCAAATTCGCTAATTTAGATATTTGATAAATAGCGAATTGAAATAGCGAGTTGGGTTAAACCTCTAATTTTGAAAAAAGTTGTTAATAGGAGCTTTTCAAATATGCTTGTTTAGATGTTCAAATAGATATCGGTTAATTTTACCAAATATTTTAATACAATCGGCTAATACAATATGCTAGTCAAATCAGCTGATTGCATCAACTATCAGCTAATGTAATCACCTATCAGCTACCACTAATTGCCAAACATGGCCTAAAAATATCTGAACCTATGAACTTTTTTTGCCATGTTTGGCACTTAGCTAATAGCTGATAGCGATTTACATTAGCTGATTTGACTAGCATATTGTATTAGTTGATTGTGTAAAAATATTTGGTAAAATTCACTAATAGCTGATAGTTGTTTGATTATTTAAACAAGCAACATGACATATAATGACACAATTATATTCAATACTTGTTTAAATAGTTTATTAGTTATCAATATTTTATTTATTAATATTATTTATATTACAAAAATTATTTTTTTAGCATGACATACTAAGCGTATTTAAAAATTTTATATATTAATTTATTATTTAAATAATTATTTTAATACAATTTATTTAATTGTTAAATTTAAATGATATTTAAAGTACTTGTATTAATATTATATATTTGAAGGAAAAATAACTATTTAAATTATATACGAGAGTATGCATTCTTCAGAAGTATATGTGAGTTATTTAAACACAAATATAAATGTGTGAGAATAAAAAAAATATTAGCTTACAAATGTCACCATGTAAATTAAAGTAGAAAAGGTTAAATTTAGGTTATTTAGAAATTTTTGGTAATTGTTAAGGGTAAAAGAGTCTTTACAACTCTTATGTCAAAAACCTCTAATTTTAAAAAGTTTATATTAGACGCTTTTTCAAAATGAGAGGTTTTACCCTAATCCGCTATTCACCAAACATCCAAATTAACAGATTTAACTGTTTAAACCTCTAATTGTAGCTCAAACTTTTAATTTTAGCTCAAAACATTGTTTATCAACCACGGCTTTCACCTGATTAAATCTTTGCACTCTGAAATTTTATCATTTCAACATTTGATCAATGTTGATTATTAAATCTAAAGGTTTGTGAATTCATTTCTGTTGTGTATTTATTTTCAGAATATTTTATTTTATTTTATTTTATTTTAAATTTTGTAAAAATAAAAAATTATAAAAATATTGAAATATTAATATCTAATGATCAAAGTTAATTAACGGACATAATTGATCCAATTTCTCAAGTATATGTACTTAATTGGCTTAATTTCTTTTCAAAACTTTAGGAGTTTTAAGCCACCCTCGAGAGGAAAAAAACTAATTGAGCTCTTATGTTAGAAAAAATTCAATTGAATTCTTACGAATAACCAAAAAAAATAATTCATTCTATTATGATTGACTAATTTTAACTATTAGTGTATGAACAAATCAATCACGAATAGTATTAATATATGTTAGTGACCCTGTGATCACAAAAAGTATTCATATATGTTTTACCTTTGATAGTTTAAAATGTGTTTAAATATTCTTTTGGGCGTGCATATATGGCAATTACAATTACGTTCTATTGCAGTTTGATGTTCACTTTAAAATATTTGCAGCAATGCAAGAAAATAATATTTAGATGTTTGATTTTCTTTTAAAAGAAATATATATATATATTATGTATTCAAGTTATTTAGAGAAATAATAATACTCTTTTCTTTTTTAAAATCACTTAATAAATTAATTTTATATTGTAATATATAAATAAATATATTTGTGTAAAATAAAATTACATTGCCTGTACATTAAATATTTACTCTTAAAAGTTAGTCAAGAATATTTAAAGTCAAGAAAATTTAAAGACATGACGAGTTTCTCTTTCTTATTTTAAGACAAAAGCTATATTCTATGTTCCACTTAAGACAAAAGACAGATGAGGTAGACCGAGCATATTAAATACGTGCGGGTCACCATACAACGCTATTATTTTATGATTAGTTTGGTATTGTTTTTAAAAAAATTAATAAAAAATAATTTTAAAAATAATTTTATATTATTTAGTTTAAAACAAGAGTATTTGGTATTGTTGTCAAAAACTACTTTTAAGTAAATAAAATTTTTATTTTAGACATTTTTTTAAAAATATAAAAAAGATTGGTAATATAAACTTTTAAGTTAAAAATTAGAAATTTTAGCTTTTGAAAAGCACTTTTCAAACTAAGCTGAAAATTAATTTTAGCTTAAAAATTATATGTTTTTTATTACTTTTGATCTCAAACCAACTTTTAGAGTCAAAAACTAGTTTAAAAAGCAATGAAAAGCAGGCTGCAGATTTCTACGTCTCTCACAATGAACAAAAATCTTTTTGTACTTTTTCCATGTCTCTATTTATATTTTAATATTAAAAAATTAAATTTTATGCTTTAATCTTAATTTTTAAAATTTAAATTATAAATTTTAAATAGAATAATAGCAGAAATGCTCCCATACTTTGTCAAAATTATCAATGTGGTGCTTAAAATTTGTAAACGTTAAATATGCTTCATGTACTTTATTTTCGTCTTCTAAAATGCCCCCTGAAACTAGCGGCATTAAATGATGACGTGGTAAAGATACGTGACACTCTCCTACGCTGCCACGTGACATTTTTTGCAAAAAAAAAAATAAAGGACTTTAAAATAATTTGTTCTTTTTCGTGAAAATAATAAATATTACATAAAATGGAGGACATGAGAACAATTTAACCTTTTCTTTATTTATTTATTTTCTTCAACTGATACGCTTCTTCTTCCTGTGTTATTCTTTCCTCAAGAACAACCCTTCTTCTCCGCCGTTGTCACTGCCACCGTCGACTTCTCCCACCATTCGATCAACAATCCCCACCAAACCTATTTTTCCTCCTCAAGAACACAATCCTTCTTCTTCGCCTCTGTCATCGATTCCTCGAGAACAGCTCAACTTCGAATATGGACTGGGACTGTAAAAAGTTGAAGCTTAGATGCATTATTTCAGGAAACCTTAAAGTCAAGTTATTCAACAAAAAACAATAATTTGATAACTCTGCTTCCAACTTCACAGTTGTGAAATATAAGATTGGAATGAAGAGTCAAGAATAAAAATCCAATTCCAGATGTTGCTCTGCATTTGACTTAACAAGTAATCTAAATTTAAGATATATATGAGCAATATCAATGAAAAAATACCTGAAAACTGTCATTTAGTCATGTGAAAATTTGTTATTTCGAAAGCACGACTTCTCGACCAGAACACGATCATATGCAGTCAAGAAACGATCATCCACTTACAATATCAGCTATATATTAGTTAAAACTTTCATCAAAGCTGCCAGTGAATTGCAAGTTACAGAAATGATATACACCTTAAAATTTGAAACGACAACAGGAGGAAACAATTAAACATAAAATACACACAAGCAGACCATACACCATGAATTAATAAATTTAGAAAAGCCAATTGTTTTATTAGGCAAAACATCGAACATCTTATTTGCACATCAAGAGTACATGTTTAAGATAGTGAAATTTGATCCAAAATAAAATGCATGCTCACGAGCATATGACTCAGAAACAAAGAGAGGATAGCAGTCTCAATTAAGAATAAAAATAGAAGCGATGCAAGAACAGAAGACATCAGTCCGAACGAGAAAAGAAAAAAGAAATGGTCATTTTGATCGTTCTAGATTCATAGATTTCGGGGTTGTTTTAGCTCAATATGTATGGTGCGAAATGAGAGAAACTACTGCAGAAGAACATACTCCAAAGGTGGATCGATCCAACAGCGACGCACAGAGATTCGATAATTTTTTTGAATCCTTATATTTGATTTTGTGAGATTTATGGTCTTTTTAGAGAAATCTAATCTAATAGAACAATAGAAAAGATCAAGAGCTTCAGTTTGGTGGCGGCTATTGATCAAATGGTGGGAGAAAGAAATCGACGGCGGCGGTGACAATGGCGAAGAAGAAGGATTGCTCTTGAGGGAAGAAGAACACGGGGAAAAGGAAACGTAACAGTTGAAAAAAATAAAGAAAAAGGTTAAATTGTTCGCATACCCTTCATTTTATGTAATGTTTATTTTTTGACAAGAAAAATAAAAAGGACAAATTATCTTAAAGCCCTTTGTTTTTTATTTTTTTATTCTGCAAAAAAAGTGTCATATGATTTTGCCACATCATCATTTAACGTCGTTAATCTCAGGGGGCATTTTAGAATATAGAAACAAAGTACAGGAGATACATTGAATTTTTACAAACTTTAGGCGCCGCTTTGACAAATTTGACAAAGTACATGGGGCATTTGTGCCATTATCTTATTCTAAATCTTAAAAATTAAATTCTCCCTTTAAATTTTATACTTTAAATTCTAACCCTAAATCTCATTTTTAAACCCTAAATTCTATATTTTTAATGTTAAGACATAAATAAAGACTAAAAAGAAATAGAGGATTTACATTCCCTTGCAATGAACTGAACTACTTCAAACATAATAAATCTGCTACGCATTGTTTCTTTTGTAACACCCCTTCCCGTGACCGTATACTAGACACGAGTCAGAAATGTCCTATTTTTAAAAACAGTCTTTCAGTCAAAAATCGGGGAAATTTAAAAAATTTTGAAAACTTCCCAATGGTCACCCGTCTTAAAATTTCCTTAACTCAAGCACGCTTAACTTTAATCAATTCAGAAATAAAATATTAACTCTAGATCCGATAATAAAACTTTTTACATAAATAATACAGTCATACTAAGTCAACTCATTTTATTAAAAAATGATTATATTTAAATTTATTCAGATCTAGCCTCATATAAGACATGTCAAATCATGTCATATAATAATTAAATTGTAAACATGCTTGCCGTCTATAAAAGATTTATAAAATATTTACTGATCTAGTTAAGGCACTTTAATAAAATATGTCAGTTTATATAGTACATGCTACTATTAAACATATATAAAAATACGAATGTCATGATTACCAAAATACCTGTCAATTTTGTACTTCCAAAAGAGAAACTGATGCAAAAGCCGTACGCTTTTAACTTCGTTTTCCTACGTGTATAACAGAAATACACGCTGAGTATAACTCAGTGAGGCATAAGGTAAGTAACATATATAAAACATTATATAAACATGATACCTTTCAAAAACATGATAATCAGTAAAATCACTTGCTTTATAATGCATGAATGTTTATGCAATAAAATATAACAAAATCATTCTTTAACATAAAAGCATACTTCATATTGTGAAATCACATAACCCAAGGTAACTGTCGAGTGACTAATATTCGAGTCGAGTACTAAAAGTACTATATTTTACAAGCGCCATAATTGAATGACGAAATCAAGCGCCACAATAAAGTGACGAAACAAGCGACACAATAAAGTATCAAATACAAGCGACACAAAGTGTCAAATACGAGCGACATGTCGAATAACAAATATAACTCATAATGGTATACCACAATATTGTCCAACTTATAATTCTATTACCAAGGGCAACATTAAAACATTTCCTGCAATAATGGCCAGCAATCCAAATATATCCCATAACCATATCATAAAAAACACATTCATACTGGAGCAGTTCATACTACAATATGTACTTTAACATTCATATTATGCTGCCATTTAAAAAAAATTAAAATCAAGTATCATGCTAAAACATATTATGCTTTCAAAAATAATTACCTTTTTAGGTCGACTTATCATAAGTCTTCCTTTAATATGTATGTTACTAACATACATTATAAAAACACAAGTTTGTGTATAGTTTACACAAATTTTTTAATTTTAGGGTTTAGGGTTTTAGGTTATGATTTAGGGGTTTAGTGTGTGTGGTGTATAATTTAAGGTTTATGGTTAAAATTTAAAGTTTAGAGCTTAAACTTTAATATTTAGGTTTTAGGTCTCTGGAACTTGACATTTAAGTTTTAAATTTTATAGAAAAAATTATATAAATTTTTTTTACACACTTGTGTATTAAAATATAACCCTTAAAAAATTGTGTTATCAAATTATTTTCCTACAATTATTTCAATATTTTAAATTTTAAACATTTTGGTAAAGATCTAATCTTCTTCTTGAAATCTATATCCAAATCCACTCATACAAATATATTACCATTCTTTTTGTAATTTGGAGGTCATCTTCTCATCTACGAATCGGAGCAACTTGGTCAACACTCAGCCGCTTTCACATTTTGGCCATTCTAGAAAATTTATTTATATTAAAGGACGGGACCCAACTTGAGTTGTTTGACCTCACGAAAGTTCCACACCTCATCCTTTGACTTTTTGGCACCCAAATTAAATTCATGACAAATTTTTTACGCGAAACATCTTAAATCAAATTTAAATAAATTTTAAGTTTAAAGCTTTATATATGTAAAAAAATTTATTAAATGACTCATTAATTAAAATTAAATGTACGATACGGATAGATTTAAATTAATCATAATAAAATTTTAAAAAATTAAAAGTACAATAAAAAATTAGATGAACTTACGAAGTACGGTCACATTTTATTTTCTTACCTACTTTGTTATTAATCTAAATTAACGTTTTAAACTGAGTAATCACATTTAATCGGTTGACTAAATTGTTCATCTTTGTTCCCTCATTTTTTTAAGATATGAGTTATAGACTCATTAAAAATACCCCTTCTTTCTCCTTAAAATCCCCTCTCGCTCTCCTCTAAATAAAATTATAATTAGAATTAAAATTAAAATTTATAAAAAATGTAATTTTAAACTTTTAAATAAATTTATTTTAAAATATTATAAATTCATAACATCGTTGGTGCAATAGTTACCACTCAATTAATCAACCAATACTTAATTTGACTAACCCTCTTTTGTTTTTTTCCCTAGCCTGGACACCTAAGCAAAGACTATTCTTAACGCATTAAAAATAATAAATAAAAGAAAGTAAAAAAAAGGACACACGGAACCACCTAGAAGACTCAGCATCTCCAGCCCTCCTTTCTTCTGCCACGTCAAACCGCGTTTCTCCCATCATCACTCGTATGCATCCCTTATATACGAAAAATTATATCGAGCCTATTATCACGTTAGTCATAATTTATTTAATAAAAATTATCTATTATTATTATTTTAATTATTTTTTAACCAATAAATCTTTACAAATATTTTTTATGTTATTTAAAAAATAATTTTTAAAACTTATTATATTATTAAATTAATGACATAAAAAATAATGATAAAATAAATAGTTTTTATTGAATAAAACTATAATTGATGTGATAAACCAGACCTATAATATAATTTCTCTTGTAGTACATACTTACCCGACCATGTTTTAAAATAATAGCTTATGTCAAAAATAAGTATATAAATTATATTGGTATCTAAAATATTTTTTATCAACAATTAGATAACCAAAGTATACTACTTTTTGATCTAGGTATCCAAAATACTAGGTACTAAAGTATACTACTTTTGAAGACCGTCGGTAATCGACGGTAGGTGTGACGATCGGCTTTCTAACATAGGAGAAAGCCAAAGTCACAAAAATAAAGTTGAATTCTATTTTCTAAAAAAATAGGCACCTATTTAAAACAAAAAGATAATTTAAGCACTAAAAATAAATTACAAGTATAGTTTGAGCATTTATTTAACTATTAAGCCTTTATTTTTTAATATTAAGCATAAAAAAATTATAAAAAAAAGACTAAAGAGTTTTTCCCCAAAGAAGGGTAAGCTGCTGGCCCCGACATGTCCTTATTACTTCAATTACTATATTGTTATCCAAATCTAATACAAAGGCCACGTATCCCTGTCTGAAACCACATTTATTTCTCCCACAGCCTATTCTCTGGAAAAAGGCCACTCTTGTACTCTTGTGTTCCTAGGGCTGCAATGCATTCATAAATATTGACATTTCACGCCTCAATCTGAGATTTTTAGTATTTTTAATTAAGTTCCCTTTTAAAAATTTTAGTTAAATTTTATTTTCTAAAAAATCTATGCCTTTAAGATATGTAAATTTTTAAATAAACCACATAACTGTACTGTCAAAAACCGCAAAAAAAAAGTGTCAAAAAAGTTGAACATCAATTTTAAAATGTTAAAATATAAGTGTAAATGACCATTTAAAAATTTTAGAATTTTTTTTGAAGTTCTTTACTTTTTTCATAAAATTAAGTTTTTTACCGTATAATATTTTTTTGTAGTATCACATAAGATGTGGTGTTTTCTAATTGTACTATGGTTGACTAATTGTTATTTCCTCTGTTTTATTAGAATTTTTAGTTATTGATTTTCTGGTGGTCAAATTTTTATTATAATTATTTTAAATATATTAAATATTTAAATTTTATCAAATGTATACTAAAAATTACCTAAGTGAAAGTTTTTTTTTAAATGTATATCTTTTACATTTTTAATAACAATAGATTTGAAATAATAAAAAATAAACATAAAAAACCAATAAATAATAATTTTAGAGGGACAGTGGCGGTATAACTTTTTACCAATCCAAAAAGAATTGATAATAAAAACATTTATTCATGGCAAAGTAAGAAGAATAAAAACTTTTAAGAGTGATAAACCCTTTTATAACCAACTAATTTCTATGTCAAAACCGTGTTTAGGGGTGTTCATTAGGCCAGTTTGATTAACCGATTGAATTGAATTAACTAAAATTTATATCGAATTTTTTTTGACTTTAACCGCTAATTGAATTGAACTTTGTTTGAAAATTTTTAACTGAATCTAACAAAGTTAGATTAATTCGGTTGGTTTTTGAATTAATTGAAATTTGTTATAATTTTTTGGGTAAAGTACACAAATTGTCACTAAACTATGCTAACATGATCATATTAGTCATTGAACTTTCAAAGTTACAAAACAATCATTAAATTTATCGAACTATTACAAATTGATCATTGCACGTTATAAATTATTGATAAACTCTGAAAAATTTAATGACCATTTTAAAAGAATTCAATAAATTTAATGATCATTTTGTATTAATTTGATAAAGTTTAGTGGCCATTTTTAACATATCAAAAAATTTAATTACTATTTTATAACTTCTAAAATTCAATGACAATATATATATGTAATATATAATAATTTTAGTTAATTCGATTAGTTAATCAATTTCGAACTGAATTAATTGATACCTAAAATTAAAAAACAATTAACCATTAACTGATATACCTAAAATTAATTGCCGATTAACCTAGAAAGCTCAAGTTCAGTCAATCAATTTGGTTAAAACCAAGTTTGAACACCCCTATCCATGTTGTTAGTTGGCCTTCTAAAAATTCCCCAATGTTCCAGAAAGCTGATGATTGCGTTGGTTTTTTCGTAAAATCCAGTGGCTTCTGTCTGTGTGTCTATCCTTCACCGCCACACTTTCTCCAATTTTTCAATTCTTATATATTAAGCAAAATCATGCTCAACACACCAACACATTTGCATGTAAGCAAAACAGCTGAAATATCTGTTGGATTTCATAAGCATTTTCCGTCTTATTTTCCGAACTTAGCATTTGTCATAACCCGTTTTGGGTCTGGGTAACCCAACTCAGATTCAGACCCAATCAACTAAACCCGAGCCCAATTATACCTAAAGCCAATACAACCCTAATTAACCATAACCAAATTTAACCATAGCTATGTCGTCACTGCCTCTGCCATCAACCCGCCGCCGCCGCTCTCTGCCGCCACTGTCGGCAACCACCCGAACGCCCATAACTTAAAACCCCAAATTACCCCAAATCCAATCCCGAAATCCTAAAAATCAACCAAAAAATCAATTAAAAATAAATAAACCTAAAACCTAACTTACCCGATACACCCATACCCCTAATCTGCCACCACCATACCTAAATATACCAAACCCTAGCAGCACCCATACCCTCACCCATGCTCTGTCTTCACCAATAACCCATAAAAATATGGCAATCAATCCCTTCAGATCTGCAACAAGATTAAAATAAGGGGTGATTATTTCTTGTAAGAGGGGGTTTTATAAAAACCGAACTAAATGTGACAAAGGGAGTTCTTTTAGTTCGAAAATCGGAGAGGAAATAGGAAAAAAACTAGAGAGAAATTCAAGGTTTTTTTTAGTTCGAAAAAAAAACACAGAAATTAGAAGGCTTTTGAGATCAAAAATCTTGTAACCCGGGGAAAATTTATAAGTTTTTTTGAATCGAAATCAAAAATCACTTTTCAGTTTAAAAAATCAAAGTCTTTTTTATTTATTTTTATTTTCTTTTTAATCAAAAGGAAAGGGGTCGAAGACTTACCGGTCGTCGTCGCCATAGCCGCCGTGAGGCCTCACGGCCGATGACCGACAAGGACGAGATGAGTGACGCCGTTCTTTGAAGCAGAGGATGAGAGAAAGATAGTAGGGTTAGGTTTTTTTTAGTTTGATTTAATTTGTTCGAAATAACACAAAAAACCCTTAAGTTTTAAACCTGCCATCATTGAAACGACGTCGTTTTTCACAATCCGACCCGCATGTGACCCTGACCCGGGGAAGGATCCACGTTTTCTAGGTTATGGGTTAATTATGAATTTAGTCTCTACATTTTAATCTCGTTTTTATTTTGTGTCAGTGGTCTAATTGCTCTATTGGTCCCCTGAACTTTCAACCCGCCTTTTTTCTGTCATGGAATAATTCCGCTTTTGGTCCTTTTTTTATGCGTTTTTATTTTCGCCCTTTTATGTTTTGTCTGTGTCTTTTAATTTATGTTTTAGTTTAATTTAGTCACATGCTCTATATTTATTCAATGTTCAGCACTTCTATTTATTGGCATGTAATTTATGCCCATGAATATTGCGTTTTGTTCATTCTCGTCCCTCTTTTATGTTCTTTCATGCCATGTAATTAAATATTTAGGCATTTTAGTCTCTAATATTTTTATTTTGTATATATTATATAATATATAAAATATATGTATATATGTTTTTTTTATTTTTTAGTTCATACTTTTATAACTTTTTTTTATATTTTCATATATTATATATATAAGGATTCATGTAAAACAAAGAATGGTATTTTACTTAAATTACCCTATATATAAATAATAATAGATACTTGTTTTTTGTAAATATACATATAGATATATATAAACTACTAATTTAATATATAAATAAGTATATTTTCAATAAATATTATAGGTATATATTTCACCTTAAACTTTATACTTTAAATATATATATATAATAGTAATAAATATTTGTCCTTGCATATATATGTATATATAAATTACTAGCTTCATATATAGATATTTTTTTATAGGTATAAGTATTAAATATTTTACCTTAATTATTATATTTTTAAGTTAGATTAATATTTATGTATATATGTTTTAGGTTAGTATTTTATTTATATTAGATTAGTATTTTATAATGTTAGCATTTATTTATATGATTATCGCATTATATTTATTTATGTTTTCTATGTTTTAAGTTGCATTTCGGATATATATTTTATCAATGCGGTACTCTTTTATTCGAGCGTAAACGTGGCCAGTATTAAGCGCAGTGATGGTGGTTTGTCGTTTACTCTCGAATAACGGGGTCCTTAAAATTTACTCGCACTTATAACCAAATTTTAATTTAATCGTCACTTTAATCCATAAATTTTAATATTAATAAAGCGATAATTATTAAAGTACTAATTTTTGGGCGGTGTGGGGTGCTAATCCTTCCCCATCCGTAATCGACTCCTGAATCCGACATTTTTAAATCTCTAGTTTTTATAGTGTCCGACCTACCTTAAGTGGTCAGTGACGACTCTATTTTTAAAATAATACGGTTTTTTTAAAACCCCAATGAAAGATATTTTTAATATCAAAAAGACCCAAACACCTTAAAATAGCGAAAAAAGATATCGCTACACCATTTAAGAAACCTTTAAAGTTGTTTGACTCCTTCGTCGAACATGATAAGCAAACTTTTAAAATCCCAGGAAGAAGAGGCAAATAACACATGGCAATTACTATTTTCAGAGCTATATATGAAATCCCCTCTGTTCCAGTGTTCCTCCCTGCAAAACCTTTTTCCACTATAACACAAACAAACCACTGTTTTTAGCTATGTTGCACCGATGCGGATTCAGGTACGAGTATATGTATGAAACGAAAACAAAAAATAATAATTTTTAAAATTACAGGGTACGAGTACGATTAGGGTATGACAAATATAAAATAAATTTTATATTTTAAAAAAATTTAAAAATAAAAAGTCATACAAAAATTAGTATGGCATCACACTTACTTATATACTTATAGTTAATTCATGTAAGCAAAATAGAATGAAAAGAAACACGAAAAAAGATTAAAAAAAAGTACGGAATAATAGAAGAATAAGAAAAAATAGGGAGATAAAATACTAAAAAATCCCAAATTGTATTTAATATGTTCCCTATACGAGAATATATTAGTGCGTAATACGGTATTAAATTGAAGTACTCGTGCTTCATAAGCTTTTAGTCCAGGTAAATACTGACCACCTATTGCTAATAGCAATGGTTCGAGCGTTGCTCAGAATTTTGAAACTTTCTTAAATGGCTGGCTCGTTCGTCAAGAAAGATTCCACAGTAACTTGTTCAAGCGCTCTGGTACGATGATGAAGACGAAATCGAGCGGCGTGGGAATTTGATTCAACAAGTGTTATCCTACTACGAACAGTACGCGCTAGAGAAATCCAGGGCAGCGAGCGAACAAGTGCTGCTCTTCTACTCCCCGCCATGGTTAACTTCTTTCGAGAAAGCTCTCCTCTGGGTTGGTGGGTTCAAGCCATTCCTACTCTTTAAACTGCTTGCCAGCTCAATAACAGAGCTGAGCCCGGAACAGGAGGAAGCCATCGAGCGAGTGAAATGCGAGACTAGAAGAGAAGAACGGGAGTTAACGCAGGATTCAGCGGCGATTCAAGAGAGGTTGGCAGCTGTTCCTCTGTTGAACCTGGTTAGGCGTTATGGGGGACGAATTGATGGCGAGTTATCGGAGCTTGAGTCGGCAATGGAGAATCTGAAGGTTGAGATGGTAAGGGCAGTGGAGAGAGCTGATAAACTCCGGTGGTCGACTGTGAGGAAGTTAATAGAGATACTGAGTCCAGTCCAGATGGTGAAGTACCTAGCTGCTTCGGCTGAGTTTCAGATTACGGTAAGGAAATGGGGTTCGCAAAAGGACCAAGAGAGAGCAACGTGAATGTTAGCATTATTCATTTCAAAACTAATTGTTTGAGTGATTAAAAATATTTATGTTATTCTATTTTATATGAATTTGACTCCTGACATTTATTTTATGAATGTAATAGATTAATACTTAATAAAAAACTATAAAAAATTAATGAATAACAGCCTTGAAATTTAGTCATTTTCTAATGTAATATTAAGGGTAAATTGTTTAATTGAACATTATAAACTTCCATTTCTAGGTAAATTATTATACTCTATTTACCCTTTATTAAAATTTTATTTTCACCTACGATTTAAAAGTTGCATCATTGATTAGTTAAAAAAGTTAAAAATGTAACTTTCATTTCCATATAAACATCAGTTGTACTGTTGTAGATGTATATGTTTAGTATACCAGTGATGTCTCATTACTATAGGAGGAAAAAGTTCTCAAAGAAAAGTAATCTCATGTGAATAAATTAAATTATATTGTTTAGAAAATAATAGTAAAATTGAGATGTTATTTAATAAAATTGATCAACCCTAAAATATAATTCAATTTACCATATTATTTAAAAGTTTTAAAAATATAGACTAATAAATTGCTGATATTATAAAAAATTCATTTCCAAGGATTTTATTTTATTATATATTTTATTTTATTTTCACTGTTAACTTAAAATCAATATTATAAAAGAGTTATTTATCCAATATATATTATAAAAGAGTTGAAATGAAAAAATTACTTGTAAAGTGTTGAAATGCTTTGGTATTTTTTTTTAGAAAATTGAAGGGTGGAAAATAAAATATAAGTGTTTAACTTTCTCAAAGCAACATTTTAAACGGAACAACTAAAAAACACTAAGGTAATAAAATAAACGGAACAAAAGAATAATATAATCCAATTATAATCCTATAATATTTATTGTTTTTTTTAACAATTCCTACTCAGGGGAGGGAGAAGAGAAAATTTATTCTTACTGGGTCTAAAACTCACAACCTATAGAGAGAGAAGATGTCAACCGAAAACTTTTAACCATTTACTTTAGAAATTGTTGACTATAATATTTATTTTTTAAAATTAAATAATCGTATACAAATTATAAATTTATGAGTAAACTATACAAATAATCACTCATGTTTAATTAGATTTATATTCTGTCTCTAAATATGTAAAAAAATTACATTATAGTTGGTAACGTTATTAATTTTTCCAAATTTGAATTCGGAATTTTTCCAATTGACTTTGGATCATATTTTTTTCTTGGGATCGGATTTGAATTGGATTCGAACTAATTGTCATCCCTAGCTATAGAAACTCAACCCAAAACTTGAAAAGCTAAAGAAAAGCAAGGAAGTCGCTCATCTCTGGGCTTCAATCAATGACTAAAATTGAACCATAGCTAGGTTATGGTCTTCAAGTAAATGTATTCATTCCATGTTTCTCGTGACATTGACGGCTTCATTTTATTTGAATTTTCTCTAAAAATGGTTCTAATTTAAATAATAACATATAAAAAATAATAATGTGAAAATGATGTAAATCCATGCATAGAAATTAAACCATCCCCCAATCATCTTCACTTTTCATTGGACAGAGACGCTAAAAATGGACTATTGTATTGAGACACATCTGACGTTCTTCTGTAAGAGCACTACTGGAAAGAAAGCAACTTTTAAAATATGCTAAAAGGAGATGGGAAATGAAGGGAAGGCCAAAGTAGTTAAAAGTGAAAGATGGGAAAGTTCGTTGTCCAAAGAAAAGAAGGAAAGTTGGGAGTGGAGGGATGAATGCAGTCCCCTCATCAATAAATAGGTGGTCAAAGTTGTTTTAATGAAGTGGGGTTAGTGAGTATGCAAATTATTTGATAAACAAATACGGTAGCAAATGGTTAATGACTTGTGACACAACATGCACTTCAATTATTATTTATAGTTTATAATATATTTTACACATGCTGCCAAAATTATATGGACCAACGAATCTCACCTCAATCAATAGCCATTAGCCAGATCACTTACACCCATGTCTTTTATTTTTTTATTTATAAAATTTTTAATACATTAATAATTTACATGATTGATAGTTTTGAACGGGTGCACCAAGAATGAAATAGATTTCTTTTATGTTTTTATGTATGTTCTAATGTAAAAAAATTGAATTTAGAGTTTAAAATTAAAATTTCATTTTTAATAATTACACAAAACTTCGACCATCTCTAATAATATATATTATATAATTTTTATACCACCTGCGTTCATATTGGTTCGTTATTAAAATGTTTTACATTTTTGTATGGTATAATTATGTGGAATATGAATAATGATGGGAGTGGAAGGTGATGTGATACTGATTCCGATCTAATGGATGGTTGAACAGCGGAAATGTAATCGAAAATCGGATCTTTGCGTTGCCTACTCTCACTTTTGAGTTGTGATAATTGGTGACGGTGTTTATCTTTTAAAGGACAAAAGATTTATTATATTGCGGTGCATATTCAGAATGACCATCTTGGAATCTTGTGCTTTTTGGCTTTCCAATCCTTGTTTCTCACTAAGCTAATCCCATGGGATCCAAACTCAAAAAGCTTTGTTGCCATTTCCAGATATTCAATCCAAGTAAAAGAGTTTTAAAACCAACTCCACTCCTAATTATGTTTTTAAACATAATTCATTCAATCCATGATATAAAAGTACCATATAAAAATTGTAAAAAAAAACCTAATTAAACAACTCAGTAAAAATAAAATATGCAGACAAATATTATTATTAACGATTAATGACTTTAACACTAATATAATAATAAAACAGACAGCATATTGATACTTTATCACAATTTCATTATAACGTATCTAAGATAAATATGAATATATACCAAAGTGAGAGAACATTTTGATCTAAAAAAAAAGTAAATCAACAATGCATTATAATTTATTTCGTATCATTAACCATCAAATTTTTTCAATGGCATCTTTTATGTGTTTGAATCATAAGGAATATGGTGTTGATATTAGAGGTGGCAATCGGGTCGTTCGGTTCAAGTTCGGTTTTGATCAATTTGATTCGGCTTGATTTTCGCTTCGGGTCACATTCAATTCATGTTCGATTTGGGTCGGATCAAACTTGATTCTCTTTTAGATCGAGTCTATGCAATTTCAGGTCGGGTCAGGTATCAGGTCGGATCAATATCAGATCAGTTGAATTTCGGGTCGGGTCAACATCAAATCGTTTGATTTTTCAGGCCGAGTCAGTAGATCGTTGGTTTTCGGTTCGGGTCATCGTCGATTAGGTTAATATTTCGGATCGGGTCAATATTGGATCAGATCGGTTTTGTTTTGGGTCAATTTTAGATAGGTCGTTTTCGATTTTAGTCAATCCTCGGATCTCTAGGTCAATTCGAGTTGAGTTGGGTATGTATTCAATTGAGTATATATAGAATTATTGATATATTAACGTAAAAATATATTTTTTTGTCGATCTTATCATTTAGGCTCAATTTCAACTCTTGATCGTTCAATGTTTTGAATTAAACCATCATTAAGAGATGATAATCTGACACAAACTCAACCTATAAGGCTTGTTAAAGTTTAAAATTTGAATTTCGTATTGTGTTCATTATTGAGTTTCAATCTATTGTTTTCTATTTTTTAAAATAAAGTTTAGCATAATTTCTATGATGGAAAATTTTGATTTTACGAAATTAGAATTAGACTATTTAGAAATTATTTAATAAGATATAATTTTATCATATTTAGTTATTTATGGGTTAATATCAATTTAGGTATGTTTTAATTGTTTGAGATTTAATTGGATATTTAAACTTTTGATTTTGATATTTAATTAATATCATAAATTAAGTAAAAAAGTAAACCAAATAAACAGTTAAAAGTAAAAAAATAAAATTATATATATATATATATGAAAGTTGGCTTGAAATAGAGTAATTTTATTTTACAATCTTTCATATCGAATATTTTGTAAATGAAAAATTATCAAATAGTATGAAGATTTTCTCTTAAAGGAGAAAAGATATATTAAACAATTAAACTTTTACTAAAGTTGATTGGTAATCAATAATATAATAAAAAAGAATAAAAGATACATATTTACTATTTATCATACTACTAAAAATAAATAAAAATAGTTTTTTTTTCATTTAAGCTCAATTATCTAGTCAAAACTATGTTAATGTTCAGTTTGGATCAGATTTAGGTTCGAGTTATTTTTTATTAGGATTACTTTTGATTATTTTCGGTTCAAATTAATATTCGGTTCAGTAAATTTCCCCAGTGGGATTGAATGATTGCCTGTGCCTGTTCCCTAATCTTGGATTTATAACTGATAATACATCTTAGATTCCCTACAGAAGAGTACTCATAATAATTGTTAACTTCAACAAAATTCATGGCTATTTGTAATTTTCTACCACTTTATTGACTTATATATCTTTAGTAATCTTTTTATACGGAACAAACCAATAATTTAAAAAATCTACAAATAAAATAAATACAAGTGTTGATATTTAACTTCAAGGTTGCAGAAATCATGTCATTCCAAGGAGACCGGTAAATGGCATAGTTTGGCAAACGTCCGTATCATTGATAAAGGTGTATAGATTTCGGGTCATATTACGGTCCGGTTTCAAAATATTTTTTGTACATTCAAATTTAATCTAACTTGACAACTTATGTCATCAGTTATATATTAATAGAAGTAATATTATATAATAAATTTAAATAAAATAGAAGTAATATTTATATAAATAAAAATATTATTTCTTTTGATTTTGATTTGAACCGGACGAATGTGGATGGTTTTTTGTCCAGAACGACTCTACAGACAAAATTTGAGATATATGCCGACACATATTGGACCACCAATAGATGACTGACTACGTTTTAGTGTGAGGTGTGAACATATGAAAAGTTGTCATGTTAGACAAAAAACAAGGTGCATACATTAATAAAAATATGCAAATTTAGGATAAGATTGATAGGCTAGGAAAGTAGCAAACAGTTTAAACTTATTGATTAAACAAAATATTCTACTAACCAAGGACATGGTTTGGAAAATACCCTGCCCCTCTGTCCCACACAGTGATAAAACTTTGACTACTGAAGAAGAAAATGCAGCGCAAGACTAAAGGAGACAAAAGCAGACAGAACAATCTATAATCAATTATCAGACAATTTCGCCTGACCCCGCACAATGAACGTCCAAGGCAAGAAAAATGGAAATTGGATTGCTCTTGTTTTCTACTTCCCATTTGCTAGTTGGTAACAACTTAACTATTCACAGGCGAGTATTGTGATTGTTTATGGCGATTCATTCTTTCTGTTTAAGTGGACAATCACACTCGGTATCAAAAACACGGAGAAATTGGAGAAGAAAATGAACAGCAGAATAAAATTCAAGAAGAGTTAGAGTCTCGTTTTTTTCCTTAGCGAAGCTTTGTGTCTCCCTTTGTAATTATATTACTGTCTTCCCGACAGGGTGTTAAATCTAAAATAACTAGGGTTATGATGATTTAATAGTATAAATTTAACAAGTCAGATAGGCTTAATAGTCATCACGTTGGTAGTATTGTGATTTTCTTATGAATCTTTAAATAGATTTTATGACTCTATGTTCAAACAAATGGAGCTGGTAGAAGAAAATATAATAATATCACTGAATACAAATATATTTTTCATAACACGTGTAACAAGTATGGAAGGACGACGTGTGGAAAACATTGCATGTACAGATAGATGTGAATCAGGCTCATAGAATCAATGTGAATCAAATGTGGGGCAACCATTCAAAGCCTACCACGACCGACCGACCGTCTGCCATAAGCATTAATAGGCAAGGATGGTCACAATATTATATACGCATAATGCTAAAAAATTACTTTTAACATCTGATTAAATTGTCGCTTTAGCTTTATTTTTTAAATAATTTTGCTTTTAATATTTTTTTTTGTCAAAATAATTCATTTACGAATAAAAATTATTAGTCAACTAACAATAAACAGCTTAAAATGATTTGACAGAATGACACGTCATAAGAAAAAAAATATTTTATATTTTATAAAATTTTATAAAATTATTTTTTGATTGATGTGTCATTCTGTAAAGTCAGTATATTTGTCTATATGACACTGCTATCTCGACGTGCAATGCCATGTAAGTTTGTCATAACATTTTAAGCTATTTACCATTGGTTGGCTAGCAGTTTTCATCCGCTGAGAAACAATTTTGACAAAAAACAAACGTTGAAGGCTAAATTGCTTCAAAAAACAAGGGCCAAAATAATAATTCAATCAAACGTTATAGGCATTTTTCACATTATGCCTATTATATAAAATCTTTGAACACCAATATTTTAGATTAATAAACCCTTAACCAAAAAAATTAAGTTTAAGTCATCTTCCAAACCCATATTATAGTGTATAACTAGATGGACTAAATCGGTAATTCCGGAAACCAAATTTTCATAGATACATATTGCGATTTCTAACAAAGTTATAATTTAGAATTACATTAAGTTGTTTTTAAGAAGTTCGATAATGTAATTAGTGAGACTAAAATCTCAATTATAATAAAAAACGTTAATGAGTAGTTAACCAATTGAATAAATTAATGCTAACAATTATATATAAATGTTTTAACATTTAATTTTAAATAATAGTTGAAACTGATCTGAAAATAAGACCTAATAGGGTTTTGTGGCAGCTTCCATCTTTCTTTCATCCGCCGCTTCCAATTTTCTTTCATTTTTGTATGGCCGGCAGTAACATTAGTTTTAGTGTTGGTGTCAAACGTCGATATTTATTTCTCTTGCTTTTATATTTTGTTTTTATTTTTACATTTTCGTTGGGTTTTTTTTTAATTTTTATATTAAAATCTCGTTATTTTGAATTCTTACTTCTCGCATATATTGTTGCGCTTGTTTTCTCTGCATTTGTGGCATGCTTTTCCTTTATCTTGTGACACACATCTGCCTTATGGCACGTTATTCACCTATTTTTTGGTAGATTTGTGTTCATGTAGAAATTTTCACGACGGTCGTTTCTAATGTGCCATTGTCGGTGGTCGTTCGGTAGTTTGATCCCCTATTGTGGTTGTTTGCCAATGCATTCAGGTCTATTCAGCGAGGTAACTTGCAAGACTGTTGGTTTTGCTTGCCACTCCTTCATCACTTATCAAGCATCTAGGGGATTCATTTATCTCTTGTGTGTTGACAAGTCTCATAGCATTTTTTCGTTCAATAGAGTATATGTTTATCTATCTGAGCAACGGTGGGAGCATCTTTTACTGACGTGACTGAGTTTTCTTTCTTTTAAGAAGGGAGAGATACCTTTCATCTTTTTCTCTTTTTAATTTTTTAATTTCTTTATTGTTCGTTAGGAATGTTTTCATGTTTGAATCTCTTTGTTTGGCTCTCTTTCTACGTAATAAAAGTTACCCCGGTATTATGTTAAAAAAAGTTGAAACTCATTAAAAATAAAAGTTATCCGTAAATTATTGGTCGAGTTTATAAAGACTTCAATCACATCAAAATAAGAAGGCTTAATGCCAAAAAATGCCCCCAACGTTTGATTGAATAGTCATTTTGGCCCTTATTCTTTTTTTGAAGCAATTTAACCCTCAACATTTCATTTTAGGACAAAATGACCCTTCTGCCGATGAAAATTGTTAATCAACTAACGGTAAAATGGCTTGAAATGACGTAGCAGACCTACATGGCAGTGCACGTCGCGATGGCAGTGCACGTCGCGATAGCAGTGTCATATAGGCAAATATGCTGACTTTACAAATTGATACATCAGTCAAAAACTAATTTTATAAATTTGTATAAAATATAAAATATTTTTTCTTCTGATATATTATTCTGTCAAGTCATTTCAAGTTATTTATTGTCAGTTGACTAACAGTATTTAGTTACAAAGAGACTATTTGGACTCAAAATAAAACGTTGAGAGATAAATCGCTTTAAAAAAGAATAAAAATCAAAATGACTATTCAATTAAACGTTATGAGTATTTTTTAGAATTATGCCAAATAAGAATATAAGTTCAAACTTTTAAAATTTAAAATAAGAGTATTTTTCTCCCTCAATAAACCACGTATATGCATATAGCTTTTCATTTTTTACCAGATAATGGAAGAAAAAAAAAGAAACTTTTAAAAACCTCATTATTTTTTTCAAACATTTAATTATTTAAAAGAAAAAAATAAAACTTTTATAGTCCGATACAAAAAGGTGGACCAAATACATATCATTGGCCATTGGCTTTATTAGTACCAACCGGTTTTTTTAAACAAATTCTATTTAAGAGAGGGAAAATAAAGAATTGCTTTTACTGAAATTAAATAGAAACTGATTTTTTCAGCTTTTCCAAATGTCCGCCCCCAAAAAAAAAAAAAACTAATTTTTAACCTCAATGGTAAACATAGCTTAATCAACTAACATCACACCTACATAACCATCTCTACCGATTATATAGGATCCAAGCCTTTATTTTTAACATCTAAGTAGTCCCATTGTCAATGCTAAACTTATAAAAATGAATTAATAAATTTAAACGATATTATATGATACACGTTTCGTAATGTTTTTCTGTTAATTTTTTAAAATATGTCAAAAAGCTATAATATTAAAAATACAAAATGAATAAATAAAGTATTAACATTTTATATGAGTAAAAACCTTTGTTACTAATCTTAATATATATTAAAAGAAAATTATTTGATGTACAAATAATATAAAATTTAAATTATATAATGTTATCTATTTTATAAGTTTATATTATCTCCTCGTATATATTTTTGAAATTGATACCAACTAGACCTGGTGAACGTGACCAGAGACTCGAGAATCGAATTGATTTATTCGAATCGAGACCCGAATTTGATCCGAAACCCGAAATAAACTAAACTGAATTTTCGGTTGAACTGAAAATGGACTCTAATCGATTTTCAATCGAACCAATTTAACCTAAACTGAAAATAACCTGAACCGAAGGTAACCCAAAATAAAAAATATATTAAATAAATAATTAAAGATGAGATGAGAATTGTCGCACAACATACTAAAAAGTTAAATATACAGGCTATATAAAGTCATATATATGGAAACCTAACTCGGAATGAAAACCCGACTAAAACCGATCGATCTCCTATTAACCCGACTTGAAATCAGCTGACCCGAAAATAATCGACCTGAAATCAATCAAATCAAAAGTTAACAGAACCGAAAATCAACCGAGCCGAAGTCTCGACCCGATACCCGAACCGAAATTACTATAAACCTGAACTAAACTCAAATCGAATTTAAATCAAATATAGTTAAATTCAAAATAAACAGAACTAAAATTAAACCGAATGATCTGGTTGACACATTATTACCAACTGATTTATATATCAGTAAATATTAAAAAATTAACACGGACAGGTGTTTTTATTTATATTTTGTTTTTACCAAGAAGGCACGTGTAAATTATCTAAATACTGCCTGCTAGAATGCGAGGTCACTGTATCAATCTTCTTCGAAATGGCGACCTTTCTGATTTTTTTTGGATAAATGACCTTTCTGATTTCATATTGTGATCGATAAGGGTAAAAAAAGGGAGATGTTCCCCACGCGCACGAAAGGAGCGTTTCAAAACCCCCCAACCAAATATAATCCTCGTTTTTTTAGGTCCCCACCAGCATTATTAAAATAGTTTCCCCCCTAAAATTCAACTTTGGCTGCTTGACTAAAATTCAGCTCTTCTGGTTCTTCCACCACGTCATAATTAGTGGAAAGGTAAACCCACTATTGGCATTCCATATTTTGCTAACTGCAATCTAATGGTTATTTTTCATTAACTAGGGACATTATATTTGTTTGACAAATATTGAGATTCAGATTAATATAAAATAAAATAATATGAATATTTTATTATTATTACCTATTAAATTAATTAGTGAATCTCGCAATCCAATAGCTCTTTGTTACTACTACTGTATTTTAATTTTTGTAGGCATAAAACAAAAAGGTTGTAAATTACTTATACAAAATAAAAAAAAAACTTTTCTGTAATTACCTTTTAACAAGATAGGGTAAGAAGATAAACAATGACCACATGAACTGAAAGTTTTCTAATATCACGCCGAGATATAACACAAACTTAAAAAAAGGAAAAATAGTTGAGGGTTGGATTAACTTCTAATAATATAAATATATTAAGAATATATTGTTAGAATAATTAAAAGTTGTTGAACTTGTTGAGTGGTCCTAATGATAAAGAATGATGTGTTTCATCCAGGTGATCCGAATTTGAGCATCATGTGTGCATAGTGTGTTTAAGAAAACTGAACAGATAATACTATAAAATCACACCAATATATTAAAAAATTATTTTTAAACTTTTTTATGTTAAAAACCTATTTTTTCTCTCCTATCCCGTTAGATTTTTTCATATCTTTTTGCTTGATTGGGGGCAGTATTAATCTTAATGTTAGTTGCTGAACTTCAGTTCATTGTTTCCCTTGTTTTTTCATATTTTGTTTTTAATTTTTTAAGTTTATTCAATTTTTAATAAAAAATATCTGCTCGTGTAGTACACATTTTTTTTTCTTTGTAACACATTTTTCATTGACTTTCATGGCTCGTTTTATCTGTAGTTTGACATAATTTTAACATACTTTAGTAGTCGTTTGGTGCTCGTATAGAGATCTTCATGACGTTAATTAGCCTCTGTAATCGAAATTGTGTAGCTGAGCAATATGCCTGATAGTTTGATTCGCGCACGCAGGGAGATTCATGAATGTTTATGGGTTTTAATGGTAAGCTAATATTTTTAGAAACGTTTGTTTTTTTTACACATTTGTATGAGATTTTTTGTGAACTAATCATTGTTTTCTCTCTTTTTGATGCATTGTATTTATAATATTTTTATATTAATTAATAAAATCTTGATACCATTGTTCAAAAAAAGTTTTTTTTGTTATTAAATTTAATTAAATTGATATAATTATTGGTATAATATACAAAAAAGACAAGATATAAGATTAAACACATTTTTAAGTATTTAATATTTTTCTATATGTGTTAGGATAGATCTGAATAATATATCCTTATATAAAATTTTATGCTTTAAAAAATCTTCTTTGGCCCTTGCTGTCATCATCAATATAGAGTTAATAGATTGTGATCTGATCTTAATATTTACTGTAGGCTACAACCCTGTCCTGTTCCAAACAAATGTGCTTTTGCCCCTGTTTTTTTTTTCTTAAAAAAAAGAATTTGACTACTAACCAACTGGAAAAGATTGTGTCCCTCTCGATCCTGTAATAGCTCCTCCAATAGAATGAAAATTTTCGTCTCTAGAAACCGCCCATTTCCTTCCTTCTTCACAGTGTCTTTGCAAAGGCAGATTAATGTGAACGCCAACCAAGCCGCCACCTTTCTTAAATGCAACTCCTTGAGTCCACCCTTGTCTCACTTCTCCTTTCCAAGGAAAAAAAAGGGTCTTCACTTTCTTGTCGGTTTCTTCAAATCTCCGGTATGGCAAACGCCTGTTCTTACCGGCAATTCTTCCTCTCTTTATTTCTCTTGTTCTGTTTCTCCTTCCCTTGTTGTGTAAAATCCGATGAGCTTCAAATACTGCTGACGTTGAAGTCCGCACTCAATAAATCGAGCACCGATGTTCTAGATTCTTGGGAGGCTGCCGGTTCTGTTTGCAGCTTCAATGGAATCACCTGCAACGGTGACGGGTCGGTTAAGGAAATCGAGCTTTCAAAGCAGAGGTTGACGGGTGTTCTTCCTTTGGATTCGATATGTCAGCTTCAATCCTTGGATAAGCTTTCCTTTGGGTACAATTTTTTGTACGGTGCAATCACGGACGATTTAAATAATTGCTCAAAGCTTCAATATTTGGATCTGGGGAACAATATTTTCTCTGGTTCATTTCCGGATATATCATCTCTCAGCGAATTACGGTACCTTTATTTGAATGGCAGTGGAATTTCAGATCCTTTCCCATGGAATTCGCTTGAAAACATGGCTAATCTTACTGTTCTGAGCCTCGGGGACAACCCTTTGGATCGAACTCCGTTTCCTAGCGAAATCCTGAAGCTAAAAAAACTGAATTGGCTTTATTTGTCGAATTGCAGCATCGAAGGGAAGATCCCTCCCACCATTGGAGATCTCACCGAGCTTATAGATTTGGAGCTCCAAATGAATTATTTATCAGGAGAAATTCCATCGGAGATTGGAAATCTTCACAAGCTCTGGCAGCTTGAGCTTTACAGCAATGAATTGACCGGAAAACTTCCTGTTGGATTGAGAAATTTGACAAGCCTGGAATATTTCGATGCTTCCGACAACAATCTTGAAGGAGATATCTCGGAAGTGAAGTATTTGACCAACCTGGTGAGCCTGCAACTCTTTAAGAACCAGTTTAGTGGTCAAGTACCTCCCGAGATTGGTGAGCTCAAGAAACTGGTGAATCTGTCTCTTTATACCAACATGTTTACTGGTTATCTTCCTCAAAAGTTAGGCTCATGGGCCGATTTCGACTACATCGATGTATCGGAGAATCTCTTGTCTGGTCCGATTCCTCCAGATATGTGCAAGAAAGGAACCATGAGAGGACTGCTTATGCTTCAGAACAGGTTCACCGGTGAAATCCCGACCACTTATGCGAATTGTGCCAGTTTAAAGCGCTTTAGAGTGAGTAACAACTCACTTTCAGGCATAGTTCCGGCTGGAATATGGGGATTGCCCCGAGTGGATATAATTGACATTGCTTACAATCAGTTTGAAGGTCCAATTACATCTGATTTCAAGAACGCAAAAGCGGTCGGGACATTGTCAGCCCAATACAATCGGTTATCGGGTGAGTTACCTGAAGAGATTTCAGAAGCCACATCTTTGGTTAGAATTGAGCTAAACAACAATCAGATTTCAGGGAAATTCCCTCATGGAATTGGAGCACTGAAAAGCTTGAGCAACCTTCAATTGCAGAACAATAGGTTATCTGGTTCTATACCAGAGTCATTAGGCTCTTGTGCTTCGATCAGTAACATAAACATGGCTAACAATTCTCTTTCAGGCAAAATCCCATCATCTTTAGGATCTTTGCCGACATTGAACACTCTGGATTTATCTCGAAATGAACTCTCGGGTAGAATTCCACAGAGTTTGTCGGCTCTCAAGCTAAGCCTGTTTGATCTATCCTATAACCAGTTAACTGGTCCTGTACCTCAGTCTCTCAGCGTTGAAGCGTATAACGGGAGTTTGGCCGGAAACCCCGGCCTTTGTAGTTTGACGATCCAATCTTTCAAGAAATGTCCACCGGATTCCGGCATGTCGAAATCTGTTCGAACGCTTATAGTTTGTTTCACTGTAGCTGCAATCTTGCTGGCTTCTCTTGGGTGTTTCTTATATTTAAGGAGGACAGAAAAAGATGGAAGCCGTTCATTGAAGGAAGAATCTTGGGATGTTAAGTCTTTCCATGTGTTAACTTTCACCGAAGATGAAATTCTTGATTCCATCAAGCAAGAGAATCTGATTGGGAAAGGAGGGTCCGGGAACGTTTATAAAGCAATGCTTGCTAATGGTGTCGAACTCGCTGTGAAACACTTATGGAACACAGATTCTCATGGCCGCCGGAAGAGCCGGAGCAGTACCCCGATACTTGGCCGACTTTCAGGAAAGGAAAAGGAATTCAATGCGGAGGTGCAGACACTGAGCTCAATAAGACATGTCAACGTGGTGAAGCTTTACTGCAGCATTACTAGTGAAGACTCAAGCTTATTGGTATACGAGTACTTGCCTAATGGGAGCCTGTGGGATCGGTTGCATACGAGTCGAAAAATGGAGCTTGATTGGGATATTAGGTACGAGATTGCAGTTGGCGCAGCTAAGGGACTGGAGTACCTTCATCACGGATGCGAAAGGCCGGTGATCCACCGGGATGTCAAATCTAGTAACATATTGCTGGATGAGTTTTTGAAGCCTAGGATTGCCGATTTTGGACTTGCCAAGATGGTTCAAGCTAATGGTGGTAAAGACTCAACCCATGTCATTGCCGGCACCCATGGCTACATAGCACCTGGTAACTTAACTTCAATTGTTTGCTTCCCAAAATGAAGTTTTGATTATGAAATTATCTTTACAGATTCAGTTTTTGTTAACAATATTACAAATTTCAATTCTGCAGAATATGGCTATACCTACAAAGTAAACGAGAAGAGCGATGTGTACAGTTTCGGAGTGGTATTAATGGAGCTAGTGAGCGGAAAGAGACCAATGGAACCGGAGTTTGGAGATAACAAGGACATAGTGTCCTGGATCTGCAGCAAAATAAAGGACAAAGAGAGTGTTTTGAGTATAGTGGACCCTAGGATCCCTGTTTCTTTTAAAGAAGATGCTGTCAAGGTGTTGAAAATCGCCATTTTGTGTACGACCAAGCTGCCGGCACTTAGACCCACCATGAGAAGCGTGGTTCAAATGCTAGAAGAAGCTGAACCATGCAAATTGGTCGGCATTGTAATCCATAAGGAGGGTGAAGTTCAGAAAAAGGAAACCATGGAATCTGCTGAGAAGCTCAACCTATAGTTACTAA
Organism: Hibiscus mutabilis; assembly: GCA_019671005.1. Lineage (NCBI taxonomy): Eukaryota > Viridiplantae > Streptophyta > Magnoliopsida > Malvales > Malvaceae > Hibiscus > Hibiscus mutabilis. Next base: position 43,032,727 of record CM033752.1, on the reverse strand, counting down.
ATTCTGTAATATTGTAGTAACGATTTTTGTCACATATTATTTGTAAAGTAATAACTAGAGCCTGTAATAGTGTATGCTTTTTATGGTCTGAATCAACCTCGGAAATGGAAATTGAGCATTGTTGTTCTTCTCCGAAACAACAATTTGATCCAACAGGTTTTCGAAGCTACGAAAGAATTGTTGTATTTCGTAACATACAATATTTATTTAGTAGTTGGACGGCATTGCGTCCACTCCAAATGTCTGCGGCTTAGCTGATCAAGCAAGCAAGACCAAAGTTAAATTATTATTAGAAATTAGAATTATTGCTCTAGAAGCTAAGCTTTGATTTGTCAATTTCTCAAGTTTAGGATTATTACATTGATGCTCTTTATAGGATATCTGTAAGAAATTTTTCACACTGTGGCGTAAAACACTTATTTAAAGTTTTAAACGACATTAATGTATGTATACGCTACAAAGACGCGGCAATAAATTGGTGTTCACATTTCCTTCTTCATTTTCTATATAAAAAAAGGCAGTAACCAATTAAAATCTTTTTATTTCTCACTATTAGAATTTATATTGATGTATGAGTGGAGATCGATAAAATCAATTTTACAGATTCTTATGATAATAGTTTTGATTACATCGACAAACTACACAAAATGGAGTCTAATATGAAGATCGTCAACCTTATCTGATCAGATGGTGCACCGTGATTATCGCTACATTAATGTAAAACTATTATGAAAATAGACAAAATCATATGAGATCCACTAATTAGCCTAGTGGCTAAGGATACTTATCTTGTCTCATCTTATATGTATTCGAATCCTGACATCAAAATGTAATGCTTCTTTATTTAATAAAAAAAATCATGCATGTTATACCCGAATTTTGACCGGGCCTAAATAAATAAATAAAACCCAAATAAAATAAAGTCCATAATCCATATATTACATATCCATTACATTTTAAAAATCTTTCGAACCCAAACTACAAGCATGCAAAGCCCAAATTGTTTTTCAACCCATTTACAGCTGAAACCCTGCCCAAATACATTGCTATCGGATAAAGAGGCCCAAAGAAACACATTTGTGTTTTTTTTTTTACCGTCCAAATTAGTCATTTGGCTTACTGCCATTGGTCCTCTTGAGTTTCACCCGGATTAAACCCTAATTCAGACCAGCTGTCAACAGCTTAATGGCTGTGACGTCGGCCATTATCCCCGCTATAAATACCCTGCAGAGAGAGAAAACGGTTAATTAATGAGAGTAATAATTGAGGACAATTATTACAGTAATAATTGAGGAGATAGGGAATTCAAGGAGTTACCTGAGAAGCAGAATAGTCACTGGAACACCGAAGGTCATCGGAGTCAGACACTGAAACCGTGAAGCCACCATCGGAAATACGCCGGGAGGTATATTCTCTCCTCTACTCTTCGTTTACCTGCAAAGGCACATAAAATAGGTTAGACCTAGGTTTGAAAATATAAAATAGCAACTAAAATTAAAACCTAGATCTGAAAATAAACACAAATCACAACAAGGTTTAAGTCTTATCTTGAGTTGCTCGAATGTTGTTCTGAGTGGCCACTGGAAAGAGTTAGGTTTCGACCAGTGAGGTTTCAGTTCTGGTGGAGTTAAAAATGAGAGATTTGGTTCGGGTAGGTAGTTTAGGCGGGGAAGATGAGAGATTCTGTTGAATCGAGACTTAGATCTAGGTTTAGGTGGGTAGATCGAAAAAAATGGAGTTTTTTTTTAGGTTTTAAGATTTTTAAGCGGCGGCGGACGGCAGCCGGAAATAGCCTCACGGCAGTGACTGATCGCCGAAAATGAACCAGACAGTGGTCGAAATTTAAGTTTGGTCGAAAGGGATGATCGGAGACGACTGCCGATGGTCGACGTCGTCTCTGACGACCGACGAACAGGTCGGAGAGTTTGGGTGGTGGCGGTCCTAGATCTAAGGGCGGTGACTAAGGTGGTTTAAGGCTGAGGTTCTAGGGTTTGTTCGGTTTGGGATGAACAGCTAAGAACCTAGGTAAGGTTTTGATCTTGAGAAACAAGTTTGAGGAGTGATTCTAGTGTTTTTGAGGATTAAATGGGAGAAACGTAAAGAACTGGATTGATTTTTGAGAGGTTTTGAGGTTTGGATCGAAGGAAAACAAGTTGCCTAGGGTTTTAGGTGTTCGTGAAGGATCAAATAGGGTTTTTTGGATGAATTGGATGAAGAACTAAGAAGAACATGGGGTTTTGATCGAGAATATGAGGGTTTTCTGGGTTGTGGAGTGTTAGAGTTGAAATAATTGGGTGAAAGAGAGAGAGGGTAGAGAGAATGTGATCGTGGGAAATGGCCGGGCTAACTCGTCTTTGGGCCATTTATAGGCTGAGTCGTACGGTATCGTTTTGGTGCCGGGTCAATTGTGACCCGCATGTTTTAAATGAATCGGGTTTGACCTGCACACTTCTAAATGGATAGCATTTGGTTTTTGCCCAATATTTTGCTATCTTTCAATTTGGTCCTTAATTGCCTGCAATTTGACTCTTGGTTTTATAATTCTTTCAATTCGATCCCCTATTTCCCCTATTTGAGCTCCATAGTTTGTAGTTCTTTCAATTTGGTCACCACAAGCATTGTAATTGGGCATATAATTTCTGTAATAGTTTCAATTAGGTCCCCATATTAATAAAATTAGTTTTATGGTTCAATTAGTTTTATTTTAATTATTTAATAGTTGTATTTAAATGCAATTAACTTATATATGTGTTGCATGTTTTAAATCTAGCATATAGTATATTTTAGACAATTAAATACATTTAGTCTTAAATTAAATATTAGAGCCTTTAACCTAGGTTCTCTAATTAGGATTCAATAATTGAATTAGGTAAGATAGTTGTAGTAATTAAATATATATTAAATATAAACTTTAAAATCCTAATTTGGATGGTGTTCCATTGTTTACAATGGAGTGTTATCTCAACATGGATTTAATGAATATATTTAATATATTAATCACATATAGTTGAATATTAATTTAGTTTTTTTAGTAAAATTAAATAATTAAAAATACATTGTAGTTAATTAATTGTATATCGAATAGAATCTTTGAGGTTCAAATCTGGATAATGTTTCATTGTTTACAATGGGGTGTTATCTCAGCCTTGGTCCTAAAGGTGTATATTCGATATACATTTTCACTTATAATATTGGATAATAAATTGTTAGAGCCTTAATTAGGACTAAAACTCTAATTAATTAGAAAGATTAATTAATTATAAATATGATTAATTTAAGGGCTTTAAATATATGGAAGATGTTCAAGAAATTGACATTTTCATATAAAAGCCATTAAATTAATTAATATTCATAATTTTAAATAACTAATTAATTAGAGCCTTTTTAGGAATAGTACTTAAAATGAACAAGACAATAAAATATCATTCATTAAAAACCTTTTATGTTGAAAATTCATTTTTAAATACGAATAAGGGTGCCACTTAACGGGGTGTTTTTAATCCCGTATTCGAACAAAATGAATTTCCTTATAAAAGGATATCTGCATTCGGAATTTAAATTTAGTTAATAATTATGGGATAAATTAAATTTAAATTATTATTCGAAATGCCAAAATGCCACGTAAAATTAAAGGTACCAATAACGGGCGTTCGTAGGGGTGCTAATCCTTCTCTTCACGTAACCACTCCCGAACCCACTTTTAAAGGCAGAATCTTTGGTTTATTTTTTGGTGTCCGGTCTACTACGAAGTGATCGGTGGCGACTCAAAAATGTTTTTAAAAGGGTAAATAAAGAAAAATCCGATTTAATATGAAAAACCTTAAATTTTCAAGATTAAATCATAATTGACCAAAAACCCTAATTTTATAAAAGATCGATCGTCAGGCTATTTTCACACGTTCCGATCATTAGGCCATTTTGTTGAAATGATACAAATAGACCCTAAACCCTAAATCGAATTATCATATATTTGAAGATTACATGCTAAACTACTTTGGCACGTAAAAATTGGACCCAGAAAGGGAAAAGCTTAAATGGGAAGCAAAATTTAATGTATATCTATATTATTTATGTGAAATATCTTTGTTGATTCTTTCATGCTTTGGGAAAGACAAAGAATTCATCACCTCTCTCAAAAGTTTTTCTCTTTCTCTTGTTTTATTAATCATCACTCAAATTGATGATAATTATTCATTACTGTTATGGTAATCTATTGATCACTTCGATTATTCTATAGAAATTGGAGAAATTATATCATAGGCCCGGCTTGCCACGTCATTTATGATCCCAACCAATAAAAAACATTTATTTCATTAAATTTTTTCATGTCATCTTTTTATCAAGTGAATCTTCACTTAGATTTACTGTAAATTAAATTAAAAATAATTTTTTACCAATTGTAGATTCACTTAGTAAAAAGATGACATGAAAAAAATTAATAAAATGAATGTTTTTTTATTGGTTGAGACCATAAATGACGTGATGAGCCGGGCCTATTATATAATTTCTCATAGAAATTGATTTTCAATGGTCAATTCCTTTTTTTAATGAAAGGAATATGTATTATTTGATTTTATTATGCATCAGGTAACAATCAAACAAATGATAATAACAAATAGAAACGATCATAAAATAAAAGTAAAAAATAAGACACCTAGATGTGCGTGAGAAATACGAAAAGGAAAAAATCACAGGTAGATAATTAGAACTTTCACTTATGTGAAAAAAGAAATTATAAGAGAGTTTGTGTCTAAAGGCGATGTAGGAATTGCTCAACTTCTATATACACCTTGAATAGAAATCATATGTTCCTTTTCGGTGCCCTATGTATGTCGCACACTAAAAAAATAGGTTTGAGGTTTATAATTAAAGTTTAATGTTAGGGTTTAGGATTATGGTTTAAGGAATTAAGGATAGAGTATATTTTTAAGGTTTAGGGTTTAGAATATAAAATTTAAGGTTAGGGATTGAAATATATTGTTTTAGTGTTAGGGTTTAAAAATGAACACCGAAAAAGGAGATGATTTTTGTCCATACACCTTAATCCATAATATCTATTTATAAAAATAAATTATGAAAGGAAACTTGTACGGAGAAAAATTCTACCCAAACAATTTGAGTTTCATAATCTTTATCAAACACGTTAAAGAGAAGTAGAGTTGCTTCTTTACAAATTTTTTTGTATTGGATCAAAATAAAATTTGGTTGACACGACTCTATCGCATCAAAATTAGGGATATCAATTGGGTGAGGAGGGTACGAAGAGTACTCTTCTCACACTCATTCCCGTTAAATTTTTTTATCTCTATCCTCACCCCATTACCTGTTACGAATACCAAATTTAAAATTATCCATGCACCGCAAACCGCAAGACTAAAATCATCATCGCCCCATCACCTATGTGAGTCCTGAGACCCAACTAATCCCCTCTCTACTTGCCTCAACTGTCATCATTTTTAAAAAAATAATAATATATGAAATTAAATTTTGTACAATACAAAAGTTTGGACTAAAAAGATGCTAAAGTCTATTGTAAAGGACAGAAAATAGCATGTAAAATAATATTTTAATTGTTGTAATAAATAAACAATATAGAAAGAACAAAAAATAAAATAACAATGAAAAATAACATTTTAAAAAATAAGAACAAATACCAATAGAATCTAAATAACATACAAATATAGAAAAATAAAATTAAAAAAATAAAATAATAACATACATATGATGAGGAATGAGGAGAAGAAAACAAACCTTAGAAATAAGGCTTAGCGACAGACAATAATAAAGAAGAAATCAATAAACATAAATATTATATATATATATTCATAAATATTTCAAGATAAGTCAATATATGATAAGTGTAGAATATTGTATATTTTTAATATATTTTATTCCTCATTTTCTTTTTATATATATACTATTAAACCTCTTCTTTTGGGCTTTATTTTAGTAGGAACTACATTAGACTATGTCAGCCCAAAACTAACAGTTGAAGGCAGAATCTGGATATCCACTAGATGTCATGGCAGGAGTCGTGGGCACGACGAGGTACGATGCAATCCGAATCCGATGCAACAAATTTTGGCAATACAATCAACATATTTTAGAAAGCGATTCAACATTATCTCAAAGTCAAATTCAAATTATGTAGAAGAAAATGTTTGAAAGATAAAGATGAGATCTTTATGTTTTGTGATAAATCCTTGGTTTAAATTTAGTCCACAAGTTTAAAATATTTATCCCTTGTTTTATCTTCTATTTAAATATTTGTTATTTTATCCTTTTGGGATCTTTGGGTATAAATACCCCTTTAAGTTCAGCTTTTAAGAACATATTGAAATTTGTAATTTTCTTAGTTATTTCTATAGAAGCTTTATTTTTTTTCATCTTCTAACTTTTTTCTCTTTTTATTTTTCCAGACCAAATGTTAAGTATGATCCAATCCATACTTAGCTAAACTTCAATTAGTCTAAAGCTTTGCGATGGCTCAATTCTAAATCATGAGAATTGAGTTGCACTTAAAGTATTCTTTGCTTCTTTGTAAACTATGATTGGCAATCGACCATTTCAACTCAAAAATTCGACGTTAATTTAAAAGGTATTTTGGCTTGCGGTTTGAGAGTCGGATCGGTTGGTCGTAATCCGCCTTTCTGTGAACAAACTTAACAACGGTCATCTAAGGGAAATCAAGATCGGGTTCGATTCTCAAAGAGATGCTATAACTTGAGTTTGGCTCTTCTAGTACTCAAATCTATATTGGTGTTAACGACGATTGACGTGGTTAGACCAACAAGGATCATATTTCGAAGATAGACTTCGAGATCTCGATTAACCAGAGAGAAGAGTTAGCTGCAGGGATTGGGCCCTGTAGACTATAACCAGCGTACTATAAAGAATGAAAAATCTATTTCGATGATCGATCGAAATTGAGGCTAGCAAAGCCTAAAGCTATCTCATCACTATTGAATACTTTATTTACAATTACAGTTTTTATTAGTCGCTTATTTTTACTTAATTATTTATTCGAACCCTTTTTATTTTTGCAGATTATTCAAACCAGGAAACGAAGACATCAATTTCCTTAGTCCTTGTGGATCGACCATACTTCTCTATACTACTTTCCATTATTCATTATTAGAGAATATGATTAAACATTTGACAATTTTGGCACTTGTCAATATAAATTATCTTAAATTTGACTCTGGATCAAATTTTTCAATAATACCCTAAGACAAGCTAATATAAATTACCTTAAATTTGACTATGATCATGCGAGGCGGGTGGGGATGATGCAAGGCGGGTGAGGATAGAGCGAGTACAAAAGCATATTCACTCTTTTCCCACCTCCCATGACGAATCTAATTTTTATCTTAATCCCCGCCCTACAACCCGCGAAATTTGTAACTATCCGTGTTCAATTGAATGTAAAGTGAGGCGAATCCTAGCAAAACAACCCCACTGACATCCTTAATCAAAATATGATTATAAATTGATCATAGGACAAACCATAAACCCTATTTTTGTTATAATTAAAATAACAAATTGATAAATCCTCCAAAGTATAATCTTATCCTCTCCCTCTTAAATAAAAAGTATACAGATATGGATGAAACACTGAGGAGTATTGTTCAGGTTTTGTGCTCGGATGCGGCATGCCGCTTCTTAATTCAGCTAAAATAAAATGATGTCTGGTCATATTTTTTTGGCTCTTAATCGTCTGTTTTAGACCTACTTCTATTTCGGATATTTTTATAGTATTTTATTTATGTGTAATAATCAATCCTCAAGAATCATATCAACACCAAATACTTTATCTAAGAGTGGGCATCTTTGCTATTCATCCTTCGGCATAATGTCTCAATTCCCCCTCTATAACACAGAGATTCCCCAATATTATTCACCAAATTCAACCTTTCTTTTCTTAAAATAAATAAACAATATTTAAGTTTTTCTTAAAGTTGAAGAAACGAGAATTTATCCATATGAGTTAGTTCAGTTGCAAGTGGATGATCAATTTCCAGCAATTTTCTCTTCGTTTAAAACCTTTGATTCGGATTTTTCATGAAATAAACATTGAAATGTAAATGAAAAGCTTACTTAAAACCCTTTGATACTTTTGACTTAATCTGATCCAGACAACAAACAAACGAAATAGGATTCACTGTACTTGAGTAGTTCATAAATGGTCTCACCTGTACAATGCAAATTCCCCCCACCAATATTATACACTAGGATATATATATCTCACACGTGAGGGGAAATTCCTGCTGATATGTCAGATTAGCATAATCTTCCTCAAGCAAACAGCTAACAGTAGGACCCCATAAAAGTGAACTTTGTGATTGTATATTATTGCACCACGAACATCAATAATGGACGAATCATGGAATCTGTCATGTAATGCCAGAAAAGCAGTTGGCTTTTGATTACAAACATTATGCACATGGTCGTGCCTTGAATAAAATTGTATAGAGTGGCAATATCGGTAACATATATACCTGCAGATTGTGGAACTTTGGGCCATGGCCATCCAAGAGAAATCAGGATTAATCACATCAAGAGCAAAGACATGTTATTCCTCTAATATTTAATATATGAGCTAGTGGAGGTATAAAACATTGAAAATAAAAATAAAAAGCTTCTTTATGCAAAAAAAAAAAACATATGCACTGGGGGAACCTGCTTTCTTTTCCATTATCGTGGGGTTATTAGTTACTGCTGCACCAGTGATCCCTTCAATCAGCTCATTTATATACTCTCTTTTTTCCACCATCTTTCTGCAAACAAAGCCTTTTTTTCTAGAAATGGCACCAAAAGTTGTTCATCTCCTTCTGCTGTTGCTTGCTTAGCTTTGTGTTTTGTGATTCTTCTCAAGCTGTAAGAGATGATCATATGCAGTTCTTCAACATCATGAAGGACTCTCTATCGGGCAAGGCCTTGTCCGAATGGAATGTCAGTGGAGGGAAACGGTATTGCCATTTACGGGGTGTTGGCTGTAACAATCGAGGCTATGTTGAAAGTATTAACATATCGGATTGGTCCCTCTCGGGCAATTTTCCGGCAGACGTGTGCTCTTATCTGCCGGAGTTGCGCGTTCTGGATATCAGCGGCAACAATCTCCATGGTAACTTTCTTAACAGCATCGTTAATTGCTCTCTCTTGGAAGAGTTCAATATGAGTTCCGTATACCTTTAGAGCAACACTTCCGGATTTCTCAAAGATGACTTCTCTGCGTGTGCTCGACTTGTCGTACAACCTCTTTGTGGGTGACTTCCCCATGTCGATAACTAATTTAACCGATCTCGAGGCGATATACTTCAATGAGAACAATGGTTTAAACTTCTGGCAACTTCCGGGGAACATTTCCAAGCTCACAAAGCTCAGAGTTATGATCTTCACTACTTGCAGGTTGCACGGTTCGATCCCACCATCGATAGGGAACATGACATCACTCGTTGATCTTGAATTGAGTGGCAATTTCCTTTCGGGTCAGATTCCTAAAGAGCTTGGGCTGCTGAAAAACTTGCGGCAGCTTGAGCTGTACTACAACCAACATTTATCTGGTTCAATACCTGAGGAACTGGGAAACCTGACAGAGCTCGTAGACTTGGACATGTCTGTCAACCGGTTGAGTGGAAGTATTCCGGAATCTCTATGTCGACTTCCGAATCTTCAAGTCCTTCAACTTTATAACAACAGTCTTACAGGAGAAATCCCAGGTGCTATTGCAGAGTCGACAACCTTGGCCATGTTATCACTCTATGAGAATTTCCTTACAGGACAAGTTCCACAAAATCTGGGGCGGTCGTCACCTCTGGTTCTTTTGGACTTATCGGAGAACAATCTATCAGGTCCATTGCCAACGGAGGTATGTCGAGGGGGGAAATTAATTTATTTGCTTGTCTTAGATAACGAGTTTTCTGGAAAGTTGCCTGATAGTTATGTAAACTGCAAGTCTCTTATTCGGCTTCGAGTTAGTAAAAACCATTTGGAGGGCTCGATACCAGAAAATCTTTTAGGACTCCCTCATGTTTCAATTATCGACTTGGCTGACAACAATTTTACCGGTCCTTTTCCAAGTTCAATTAGAAATGCTAGGAACTTATCCGAACTGTACATTCAGAACAATAAGTTCTCAGGTTTTATACCTCGAGAAATCCCTGCAGCTATAAATCTGGTGAAGATTGATCTCAGTAACAATCTCCTGTCTGGTTCAATACCATCAGAAATCGGTAATCTGAGGAAACTGAATACACTGATGCTGCAAAGGAACAAGCTCAGCTCTTCAATCCCCAGCTCACTTTCTTTTCTGAAATCGGCCAGTGTTATTGATCTTTCCAACAATAGCTTGACGGGGAATATCCCGGAGAGTCTGGGTGAACTGTCGTCAAACACCGTCAACTTTGCAAACAATGATCTTTATGGACCGATTCCGGTCTCGTTAATTAAAGGTTGGTTGGTGGAAAGCTTTTCAGGCAATCCTGGTCTTTGTGCTCCAATCCATGTCCGAAGTTTCCCCAAGTGTTCACACACCAACAACCGAAAAAAGCTGAATTCTATGTGGGCAATCATAGTTTCAGTAATTGTCATTACTGTTGGAGCTCTCCTGTTTCTGAGACGTCGTTATAGTAAACAAAGAGCTCTAATACAACACGATGAGACCTTGTCTTCCTCATTCTTTTCGTATGATGTGAAGAGCTTCCATAGAATATGTTTCGACCAGCACGAGATCCTGGAAGCAATGGTCGAAAAGAACATCGTTGGACATGGAGGATCTGGCACGGTGTATAGAATCGGATTGCAAAGTGGAGAAGTTGTTGCAGTGAAGAAGCTGCGTAGTAGAACAGGAAAAGACTCCAATCCAGAAGATCAGATGATCTTAGACAAAGGGTTGAAGACCGAGGTCGAGACTCTCGGAAGCATAAGGCATAAAAACATAGTCAAGCTCTATAGCTACTTCACGAGCTTCAACTGTAAACTGTTGGTTTACGAGTACATGCCGAACGGAAATCTTTGGGATGTTCTTCATAAAGGATGGCTGCTTCTGGATTG